>LPNX010178565.1:0-62349 GCA_001517045.1 Pseudotsuga menziesii
ACCTTCCTTCAGGATACTTGACAGGAATCGAGAGCAAGCATCAATTGGGCAACTTCGGAAAAACTCAGCAAGGATGGCTTCATTCACGGACTCGCGGTTCCCGGGATAATACTCGGGTAGATTAAGACTTTCTCTAACTACTGCAGCATCAATTTTACATAAAATCCTAGACGCAGACTGACTTACTATGACCCTCTGAGAGGGGGAGTAATTCGCCGCGCACCATTCAGCAAATTCAGGGAAGTGGAGGGTTTGTTCCAGGGCGAAAAAATATAAAAAGGACTTACATACATTTAAAACATCATTTCCCCGTAAAAAACAGGACCACAATCTATCTTTACTACCAGCCACGCTTCCTGTAGACAGGAAAGGGTCATAGACACCTCTGTGTCTGTCTACCAGGAACTCTTCTCTTTCGTCCGGGACCCGACCAAACACAGAAGCTTCACTTTGTTGGTCCATTTCTCAATTTATACTATGAATGGGGCAAAGAAGTTACAGGATTTGAGGTCCTACCTGGCTCACTGTGAAGGCGTGTGCTCGGAATGCGCCTTGGTACTTGACAACTGGAAGCGCCCAAATCGACAGGTCCTTTTCGCCGGGTCCCGAGAAATAAAATAATCACGGAAGATGTCAATTTCACCTTTATAGGACCACCCTGATTTGACACGTGGGAGGCATTTATTTCCGCAACCACTACTTGTCTCTAACCCTCGCGCATCTTTCTTTTCCGGGTTCATTTCTGACCGTCGATCTCTTCTGTGTGAATTCCTGGCCCTCGGATCACATGCCACATGTCCCTTTTCCGCCGAGCCTCCTCGCTTTAACCGTCGTGAGACTTTGGGCCCCGGAGTCGTCTACAGCCGTAGATCTGTTTTGTCTTTGCGGGTGGGTCGTCGGATCGTGCCTCGTCTACCGATTCCGCTGGGCTCTTCCATCTTAATCCGCCGAGCAACTTTGCTCAGCGGAATCACCCTCGCCCGTTGATGTGATCCGCCGTCGCTCCTACACCGTCAGATCGAGTGCCGCGTACTGGATTCCGCCGGGTAATCCGGAATTATCCTCTGCGCTAGTTCTTCTTCCGGAATTCTTCTCGGTCGTCGATGGGATGCCAGGCGTTCAACAACCGTCTGATCTTGCGCCACGTACCATATTCCGCCGGGTGCTGGGGGTTTATCGGGTGCGCAAGTCTCCAACCCGGAATCATTTTCCGTCGTCGATCCACCATCCTGCGATCTCCAACCGTCGGATCGAGCAGCACGTATCCATTTCCGTTGGGTGGTCTAAAGGTTATCGCGCGTGCACGTTACCTTTCCGGAAACCAACACGTCCGTCGATCAATGCTGTCTTCAATCCTCGTCCGTAGGATCAGGAGGACTATATGCGATTCTGCTGATCCATCATTTCCTTATCCACCTTGCACTTCCAGCCAGCGAATTTGACATGGGCCGTAGATCAGCTCTGAGCAATGTTAAGACCTTTGATGTGTGCAGGCTGTTAGAGGCCCAAAATTCCCTTATCTTGCTTGTATGTTCTGGATGGCGAAAAGGATATAAACCATCGATTTGCTCCTCCTTTAGACCATGGTTCAGGACCTTTTCTGACTCGGCTACTCTTTAGATTATCAAGCCCCCTTTGTACTATATCCCTAGCCCAAAGTATTTAATCAACAAAATCTCACCTCCCATCGGTCTTGCATCTTTTTTGTAAAATACAGGTGTTAACACGTATAATTTCCATGTGTACATGTCTAGGTTATGAAGTGACCCACTTGTTTCAGCATGCAACCTCTCCCTACGGGTATATTTTCTCAAGTTGGCATAAAGGTAATTTCCATTTGTAAAACATCATATGCATCAACCTTGTTTGATGCCATTTTACACTTTTTGTACCCCTCTATGTTTGGGAAAGTGAACTAGCCAACCATCTTTGCATTCTCCCTTTCCCAATACTATATCCTTCCTCACATTGGTGTCATCCATTAGCACCCGTATTGCCATTAAGCTCCCATGTCATTTCTATTTTTGTAGGATTGGGAGTCTGTCTAGTTTGTGATTTTGTAATTAGTCACATATTACTCCATCAACACCATTCATTAGTTGAACCCCTAGAAAAATTATGGCCATCATGGATATATGATGTTTCATGTTATACATTCATGATCCCATCGCTCCAACCAAACTATAAAAGTTACATTATTTTTCCTTCATTTCTCGTGCCTCAAAGGATATTAGCATTAATTTCATACCCTTGATCACATCCATGTATTATCATTCCTTAAACTAGTTCACCTATTAATCTCTTGGAAACTTATCTCTTTTCCTCCTCTTATCATATCTCTTATGTTTCCACACACCTATAAACCATTATAAACAATGCTCCTTAATAGTACCATAGTACCATTAGCCCTTTCTCTCTTCCAAATGGAGAGAGGGTTTAATTTATAAGGCTAAAGGGATAGAGTAGGTTGAGGAATAGGAGGAAGATTCTAAGGGATCTTCCCTATAGGTTAGGAACCGAATTCCACCTCACCTAAATGATAGGGATAGACATCCACCTCATCCACCTTCGAGAAGGGTCTTGAATCTCTGTTCTTTGCCCTCAAAATGCCACTAGCGCACTTAACAGGAAGGGAAAAAGCACTGTCGGCGCACCTAGAAGTGGGAGACAGAGCACCGGCAGCGACACATCTAGCATGAAGGGAAAAACTGCCTTCGGTGCACCTAGCATGAAGGACAAGAGCACTGACCTTCCTTAAGAGGGAAAAAAGGCAAAAACAACCTCAGTATCAGTCCAGTTCAGCAGAGAGAAATTTGGGGATTAGGAAAAGGGTTAACACATGGATCATGAGTACAAGATTTCGGTGTAACAGAAATCCCCCCAAATCATGAAGTTAGAGGAATGCAATAGGTGAATGATTTGTAAAGTGAAGAAATCTAAGGCGAGGATGTTGGCTGGAATCTGTTGTAGTATCACTGACTCAAATCTCATATGACTCATAACATGGCTACCGACCAATACAATGCAGATCCATGGGAGTAGAGACCGACTGAACCCAATCATGGCTACTAGACACAAGCGTAGTTTCATGATGAGATGATAACACATCCACGACCAATACAAATTGGATCCATGTAATATGACTCAAAACAAACTCCATCGCAACCTGGGTGAGATATCTGACAACCTAGGGTCTTTAAGCTGAACCCGCAATGATACGAATCTAACCATGTGATTACAATGTCTTGACGTCGAACATGGAAGAAACCACTTGATTACCAGTCAATGATGTAAACTGTTAACAAGTGCGAGGGAAATTACCATTGATGACAATGATTCCCAAGGTATCTCAGTTCATACCATCAAATGTGAATAAAGGAATTGGAGTCAAACACTTGATGAGATATTTCAATCAATATTCAATGATGTAAACTCATGTTGAAAGCGAGATAACCTGCCATTAAGGCATGCAGGACCAAGGTACTTGACTTGGTTGCTAAGTCTAATTCCTGGATAAGTAGTTGAAGTCGACAGGAATAGACTCGTCGAAGGAGGGACATGATGAATCCCCCAACATCGACACGAGACACGATCAAAGATGTTTTAAAGTAAACTGAACAACAGAGTGATATATGAAACTGAATCAAGGATGACCAACATGATAGAAGGTAAACTAACTGCAAATAGTGGGAAAAAATTCTCTTAAACATGGGCATGGCATGACTTGGAAGTATTGACACGAGAATGATACCAATCCCCCAATGCAATTGACGGTGAGAGTATTCTTGGAAAACTCAAAGGAGTAATAAGAATCTAGGAATTAGTAGGACTCAAAGACAAATGGATTACCCAAGTACTAAAATGCATACGCAAGTGAGTGCCATGTTCAAGAGTGGCTATGTATTGTCATAAAAAAATACAAACTCTTTCCTTAATTTCCCCATCACTAAGGATGAGTGCCTCTTTTTGTTTTTACGAGTTCAAAGAGGGTAACAAACACTTGGTATATCTTGTCCTTCGAATGAGTCCAGTCTCATATGTTTTATGAACCTGAGAAAGAAGGGGTTCATTCCCAGAAAGGGTCCTTCATTGTTTGATTTTATGAGTCTAATGAAAGCAAACTCATTTGTCATTTCATGTTCAGAGAGTATGAAATGACTAAGAAGACTCCAAAAGGTCCTTTTTCATAAATAAGGCTAGTCAGTTCAAAAAAGAGATAACTTATCACCAACTAGTCGATTGTTCTAATACTTTTACAAGCATGAACGTAACAAGTTCACTTGGCAATATTTTTGTGTTTTTAAGGAGACTGAAAAGAGATTAAATATAACTCCGGAATGGGTTCTTTTTTCATAATCCAATTTTAATGAGTCTTAAAAAATGTAAAACTATACTCGATACATCTTCATTAAGTTTTTAACGAGCACACTAAAGGTATAAAAGTCACTCACAACCTTTTTCATGTTTGGACTAGAGCACGAAAAAGCGGTAAAGTAAGCTCAAACCAATTTTCATGTTTTAACCAGAGCACAGAAAATGAAAAGTAAGCTCAACGCCATATTATTGTTTTTAACAAGCTCAAAGATTAGTTGAAAGAATGCTCAGGACATCTACTTCATTGTTTAACGAGCTTGAAACAGAATAAGAACTATGCTCAAAACATGGTTTCATTTTTATGCAAGCTTAAAACCAAAAGATAAACTATGCTTAAGGAAACATACTTCATTTTTATACTAGCTTGAAATATAAAATGAACTATGCTAAAAAGGTGTTTTCATGGTTTATCGAGCTCGAAACTAAAACAAAGTATGCTCAAAATGGCTTCCATTGATGGGTGATTTCCCAACATGATGTCCAATGGTTGGTACTTGCCCCCAGTATAACTGTCAAGTAGAATAACTTCAACATAAATAGGTTGCCTTCATTTCATCTTCCTACTCTATTCGTCATCCAACTAAATTCACGGTTACTACCAGGAAAAGGCTCACCAGAAATAGATGAATAAAGTGCATCAAGTTATACAGGCAGGTGAAATGAAGGTTCAAGGCTTGACACAATGGAAGAATCCGTTTCATTTTTTAATGAGCTTGACATGAAAAAAAGAACTTTGCTCAAGGTCAGTTTTATTTTTTAACGAGCTTGAAACCAAGAATAAACAATGCTCAAGGTGACCTGTTTCATTTTACACAAGCTTAAGATATAAAGTAACTATGCTTGTGGGGACCTGTTTCATTTTTACACAAGCTTCAAACAGAAAGTAACTATGCTTGAGGGGACCTGTTTCATTTTTACACAAGCTTGAAACTAAAAGTAACTATGCTTGAGGACATCCATTTCATTTTTTAATGATATTGACATAGAATGGGAACCATGCTCATAGGCATTTATTTCATTTTTTAACGAGCTTGACATAGAATTGGAACTATGCTCACAATGTCTGTTTCATTTTTTAACGAACTTGACATAGAAAAGGAACTATGCTCACCACATCTATTTCATTTTAAAACGAGCTTGACACAGAAAGGGAACTATGATCACTACATGTATTTCATTTTTTAACAAGCTTGAAATAGAATGAGAACTATGCTCACAGCGTCTGTTTCATTTTTAATGAGCTTGACACAGAATGGGAACTATGCTCGCAACGCATGTTTCATTTTTTAACGAGCTTGACACAGAAAAGGAACTATGCTCGCAAATAGTTCTAAGTCAACATGATGTCCATAGGTTGGTGGTTTTCCCCCTTACATAAGAAGCTAGCACCTTAACTCCATTATGATGTGCAAAGGCTAGAGACATGCGCCCCATTTTAACTATGATGGGAAGAAGCTAACTATAAGGGGAAGGAACCACAAGAACATGCAGGACATTCAGGGAAGTCTAATGACTAGGAGTCACACGATAATCAGGTTTAACGAAATAAAGTTGATCAATGGTCACAATATTCCCATCATGGGGAAAATGCATCACTCGAAAGAGTGCAGACACTACAACTCTCATGGAATAAACATAATCGCATCCAAGGAGCATATTGAAATCTAAGGGACCTTGAACTACCATAACATCGATACAAACAATTTTTCCTTCCAAAGTGATAGGAAAATGAGGAAGGATCCCTAAAGTTGTTGTAGGTCTTCGATTAAAAGAAAATATCTGATCAGTAGCTTGCACAAGCGGAGGAGAACCTGTGGCTTTCCAAATAGTAGAGGATAGAATACTAACAGAATCCCCTTCGTCAACAATAGTGCGGAGTATACTCTTAGAATTACTCGCACAGCTATCTGGAAAGGAACACTCAAATGAAGACGATATTGTGTTAGGTTACTCCATTCAAAGGAAATAACCTCACTACTTGGAGAGGGTTCTGTCAAAAGAGACAAAATTTCCTCTTGCATAGAACAATTAGAACTAACTACAAAAAATTCAGCAGGATGGTTTTCACTCTCAATTAGAAGAGTGGGACAAGACAAATACTGTGTCGAAGGGACTACTTTAGTCTCAACACTCTCTGACGAAAGAGTGGGATTAGGTGGAGATAACATCGGCTCGACCACTTTAATTTCACTCTCCAAAGGAAGAGTGGGATCAACCAAGGATGGACTTGGATCGACCGCTTCAACTTCACTCTTCAACAGGAGAGTGAGATTGACCAGGGATGGACTTGGATCAACCACTTGATAAACCAATGGAGTGTCAAGGGACAACTTATGATAACCAGTTGTAGAATGCTATTGAGAAATGGTAATATCTTCCAACAACTTTGAAGCTTCATCCATACGAGGACAAAGGTAAGTGCAGTGCATATCCTTACATATCAAGCAAGGATATCTAACCTTTCCTTTTTGACTCTTAACCAAATATTCACTAGTTTACGGGGCATCATCAGTATGATAATCAGAGACTGATGACACGGGATGTTTAGAGCACACTTCTGACACAAGGGAAAGACCAGCACAGTCCTTAAAAAGGTGATCACCCTTGCAAAGTATACAATGGAACTTAGCTTTACGCGAGCCGAAAACAAGTATATTAATACTCCCTACATGATGATCAATGGCTGGTGGGATTCCAACACGACGATCAAAGGTTGGAGCTATGACCTTATTCTTATATTTCTTCTTCTTAGTATTCCGTTTGGTCTTCTTCTTACTTGCTCGTTTACTAACATTAGAGTTTTCAACATGTGAAGAAGAATAAAGGTAATTCGATTCAGCATTCGACGAAGAAGGAGAAGGGTTAACATGAGGTTGATGCTCATGCGGGAAAGGACCAGGATCTGACACAAAGGATGTATTTGGTATGATAGGATTGGAGAATAACCGTACATGTAATCCTATAGTCAATCCGGGAAGGTTCAAAGTGGCGATGAAGGGAGGACCAACATCTCCACAAGGGGGAGGAACAAAAGACATACCTTGAAAAAGGGTTCTCTTGATTGGTGGTCCCAGGAGAGTCTCCCATATCTGAACTCTCTTAGAATCTCTGAAATACCACATAAGATCAAACACTACTCAAGTATAAAAGCCACAAGCAAACTGTGTGAATAGGAGTGGATCAAAAGTCAGGACTCTCACAATATTATCAATATTGTGATGCCAAGATGGCCAAAAGTTTAACTCAATTGGTCATCGGAATCCTAAGAGGGTCTCCCAATATACACTAGGTATGGGGGAGCTCAAATTCGTAGTGTTGTTGTCTAATGCACAACCGTTCGAAAGGGGACCTCTGATATACAATCAAGTACGTGAAGTACCTTTCAATATACCTCAAGGGTTCATGAAAGGCCATTCGATATACCAACGGTACATGGAGGAACAACACAGACCCCATATTGCAGTGCAAGCAATAAATGACAGCTTCCACGCTTAATGATGCTGGAACACGTCACTAACTTACACACAGTTACTAAATCATTTTAAACCTAAGCTAGCATTAATTTTATCTTGAGAGATTAAGTGGATGCATGATGTGTATACATGAAATGTAAAAATAATGCAAATCCTAGGTACATGACAATGCACATTTCTCTTTCGATGAAAGCTACATAATGTAGGGAAAGAGTTTTCTGTTAAAACAAGATAGAAATCAGAGATCTAAGAAAACTAAGTTCTATTCAAAGGAAACTATGAAGCCTTTAAATATTAACATCAAATACAATTCTTGAAAATACCTTTGAATTCATACATGAGCAAGGGGGATCCAAGGGGGGGGTTCTTTAGGGGTTCAGGGGCGTGAGCCCCTGAGAAAAAAATTTGGCTTGTTTTTTTTTTCTCTTTTGATTGAGTTTTCTCTTCAAACAAACATGAAACTAAACAATGCAGAAAAGGATAATTCTCTTTTCAGATATACAAATAGAAGAATAGAGAGTATCTATAACACTGCATTCATTCAAAAATCAAAAGGAATATAGCAAGCACCCAAACAATCAATAATTGCTCCAAAACAACCAAAATGCAACAAAAAAACTGAATGACTGAGGGGAGGAAGGGTTAATGTTGGATCTAGCGAGTGTATGACTACCATATATAGCCTACAAACCACAATTCATCAAACCAAAACCTAAAAATGAAGGAAAATCAATCTAAAAAATGAGTTTCAAAGGGTTAGCGCACATACAACACTGCACCAGAGCGCTATCGGCATACATACCAGATTACACCAGAGTGTTGTCAGCGCACCTACTACACAGCACAAGAGCACCATCGGCACACATACTAGACAACAAAAGAGCGTTGTCAGCGCATCTACTACATAGTAGAAGAGCGTTGTTGACACACCTAATATACTGCACAAGAATGCCATCGACACACTATATCTCAAGGAAAAGAGCGTTGGTGGACACAACACTTATGAAACTACAAAAAATACCAATGGATCTCTGTCTACACAACCCAAATGCATTGGTGGAGAAATAGAGGGTAAAAGCCATATTTCCTATATGATAAGGGCAGAAGGTCTGAAAGTGATCCAAAAAGAGTCAAGGAGATGCAAGACACTCTTCAGGACAAAAACCAAAGGAGGGAGGGTCTCTAGAGGATAGAAAAAGGATTGATAGATAGATATGAAATAAAAAAACAAAATGAAATCATATCTATGCAATTTCGTCAGTGGAGTTGCCAAATTTGTTATCGAATAAATCTACTCAATCAGAATCAATCTATATCTCCCTAGTCCAAGTGGATATAGAACAAATCAAATACAAAATACATTATAGTTTCCAATATCAAATAGAAATGCAAGACAATAGATGGATCACCTACCTGTAATATGAAGATCCTCTTCTCTCTCTATTGATCCAAGCTCCATAGCCTTCAGATCTACCACTGCAAAACCCTGTAAAGCAAGTGGAAACAAGAAAACAGCATACGTGTATCCAAACATATAATTGATCTAAGCTAACAGTTAAGGAATAAATCTCTAAACATTATAAACACAATAACATTTATGGAAAGAGATTTGTATTAATGTAATCAGGGAGAAACATAGAATTACATAGGAGAGAACATTACAACCTAGCCTTAACATTGCAATCTTCCATACAACAATCCAAGCCAAGCCTCCAAATCAAGATAATAACCTCCCAAAGGATGATAGGGATCACCTAGAAATTCCACCAGCATAATAGTATCATAGTCCTTCCTCTCTTCCAAATGGAGAGAGGATTTAATTTATAAGGCTAAAGGGATAGAGTAGGTTGAGGATTAGGAGGAGGAGTCTAAAGGATCTTCCCTATAGGTTAGGAATTGAGTGCCACCTCACCTAAATGATAGGGATAGGCATCCACCTCATCCACCTTCGAGAAGGGTCTCAAATCTCTATTTTTTTCCCTCAAAACACCACTGACGCACTTAGGAGGAAGGGAAAAATAATCATCGGTGCACCTAGCAGTGGGAGACAGAACATCGGCAGTGGTGCACCTAGCATGAAGGGAAAAATCACCTTTGGTGCACCTAGCATGAAGTACAAGAGCACCGACCTTCCTGAAGAGGGAAAAAAGAAAAAAACAACCTCAATATCAATCCAGTTTAGGAGAGAGAAATTTGGGGATTAGGAAAAGGGTTAACACATGGATCATGAGTACAAGATTTCGGGGTAACACCTCAACTCATCTATTCCATATATATACATAAAGGAAACCTATACCTTGGCCCCATAACCATTATTTCTGGGTTCCCTTGGACCAACTGATGGGGTACCTTGTTGCCCGTTAAATTAGTTGTTTATAATATTCTCAACTTCAAATCACGATTGCACCATTGAGAATCGTATATGTCAATGGTTCCCTTATCCAATTTGGTTGAAATTATCGAATATCATTGAATCTATGCATTTTTTAGTATGTTTGGAGTCCCCTCAGGCACATACTTCCTATGGTATCTGGGATGAATTGGAGACATTGTTTGGAATCCCCTCATTCATATGCTTCCCATGATCTAGTTTCATCTACATTTCTCTTGATATATCTAACTCAGCCTTTTATTTATTTGAGTCACCTATGAGGAGTTACTTTTCTATATACTCCTTTCAGATATTGGGCCCTTTAAGTTTTTGTAGGGATTCAATTATTGTCAGATTATGTGTTCCATTAGAATGAATTTTTTCTAACACGTTGTTAGTAGAGATTAAAACAAATATCAATCTATAGTATTATCTATTCTTTACTATATGGTGGTGATATCTACTTGAAAGAAATACATGCAACAATTTAAAAGTTTCCTTAACTTTTCAAATATTTTTCCAAGAATAGAGAGGGGAGGAAGAGAGGAAAATACCTCTTAAATATATACACTTGTAGAAGGTCCCCTTGCTTAAGAATCCATGCCCTTTATTCCTCCATTATAAACTTAACTGTGTTGGTTACTTACCTCTAGTTCTACTTAGCTTGGAAAACTTTAAAACTTGAAATCTACCTTTAAGCTTTGAATTCAAAACAAGATTCAAACAATAAATTTAAACTCAAAGTGGGGGGAAACTAGAATTGCATCATATTGAAAATAAGAAGAGAGTGATTACAATCCAAACGTGGAGGTGAATCTCTTCTCCTTTTCTTTAAACCATCCATGCATTTGATCACCAAGACCTTCATGTGGAAAATAATTCTTCCAGCCTTCAAATGTTTTAGCATGCCTTTGCTTTCATTTTTTGTCCTTTATTTCACCCCAAATTCATTTCTTATATAGAATTGGGATTTTTGCACCTAATTGACTAACATGAATGTGGGATTAATTTTTTTCATGAATTTTAAATATTTTAATAAAAAAACCCATGTTTACATAGTTTTGTAGACATTTGGCTTGGTTTTTTATGATTTTAGGACAATTAATACACATGTCATGTATTATTTTTACTCTAGGAGGCGTGGAAACTTGGTTTTGACACTTAAGTGTCCTTGGACTTGACCCCTTTATAACAACATTTTTCATCACATATCTCTTCCTTTCTAGAAGCAGTGGTCAGATGAGATATTGAAGCTCTCAATCGTTCCAAAATCTTGGTCTTCATGTTGCGGGAGAAATATAAATATGCTTCAATCCTTCACAACTTAAGGGTGTTAAATTGATTGTAAACACATGTACTCTTTATATTATCATGGTTTCCCCGTGATTATATATTAATTTTGTATCCATATTGGGTCCTTCATTGACCCTCATGATGTAATGTATCCCACATGTATTCATGTATTGATCAGGCCCCACTTAGTCTACATCCTAGTTTATATTGAGACAATGATACAAGCATGGGCATTCTTACATCATGCATATATATGCGATTATGTACACCTCATCTAGTTTTAGTCATTTTTCTGCACGTATGGGAATATATAGTCCCTCCAGAGGGATATTCCTCTCCATTGTGATTCTGGTCTCTTATCCAATTGTCATCCCTTATCTTCTAAAAGTATGAAATTCTTATGATATATTCCAAACATATAATGAGCTCTTGAACTCACACATCAAGGAAAAATATGTTATCATCCAGAATTTCCTCACTCACCATGCCATCATATTTGTCACCCTTATACATCATTATCAACATCATAAGCACCATTTGTCCATCTCATTCTATCCATATTACTTGAGCAAGTAATAAACACTTAACATTTGAAATACAAATCATGTAATTTACTATTTAAAAATGGGTCTCTTATTTTCCATGTTACACATAAATCTTGTCACCATCATGTGTTGAGGTCCCAAACATCAATGATTTCCCTAAAATCCCAAATTGTGAAGTGAAATACTGGCCCTGACTTCCGTTTTACATATAAAAATCCAGCACCACCTTTTCCCTTAAGGCAAGAGGCATTAACTTCTTTAGTAATTCCTACTATCTCTTGACAGTAAGCGGTGCCATCACTTATTCCTCTTGTTCAAAGTGTGGTTCCACCCTACCACTGCTCTGTCATAGTGGAAGAAAAACGGTGCCGAAGGTAAAAAGTGAAAAAGAGAAGATTCCATGAAGCTTCTCGAAGGAATACTTTGTGGTACCCTCACCCCTACTCTTGAGCACCACTTGGACTCGAGATCCATCCTTTTGGAATCCACCTTCCACCTCACCCACCATTTTCTCAACCATCCCTATCCTCCAAAGGCCTATAAAACCTGGCTCATTCCCATGGTTGAGAGAGAGAAAATTTATGTTGTTGCACTGAGGTTCTAGCCAAATATAGGGTGAGCATAGAAGGAGAAATTTGGAGCTTTTGGGGACAAGGAATTGGCATGTGAAGGAGCATCACAACACTAAGGCAAAGGTTGTAAGGTTTCTTCTTCATTTTTAATGAAAATTTGGTTCCTTTACCATAAAATATATCATGTTGTAATCATGCATTTTACTATTGGATTCCTTGGTCACTGACATAGAATTGTGGATTATATTCTTGTGCCTTGATCTCATATTCTTGTTTGATGTGATTTTGCAGGTACATCCATGGAGAGTCATCACCATTGGAGACAACTACATCACTCTATCAAAGGAATAATTCCATATCTCTGCCACTTCTAGGGGAATTCTTCCATCTCTATTGTAACCAATTTGTTCTAGATCTTAATCATTCATAACTAGAGGAACAACTCTTGTCTGCAAGGGGTGCATTTTTCCTGGAAACAAATATGGTGACTCTAATGGGGAATATCTTTCAGTACATCTGAGCTTCCTTGGTCTTCAAACTCTTGTCTGAAATCCAAGCTCCAATCTTTCATTGATCATATATACTAGCTTAACTAATGAGATATTGGTTTAGTATAACCATATCTGCTTAGATATGAGTCACTTTTACTTTTTCTACTTCATATTCCTATCAAATTCATGATTTGATGCTAGTATTATAGTAACTTACTTTCTCTTTTTCTCCATTGTTTTGTTTTGAAATTTACAGCAAACACCGTGCATGCACAATGGACATTAAGTAGTGCCACCGCCTATGCGTAGTACACATTAAGATGTGCCACCACTTTGTCACAGTGGACGAGAAGCGGTGCTGAGCCAGAACCACTCTGTCACTAACTCTCCTCAAGCGGTGCCAGGTAGGCCTTCTACATGCTTGTCATTTCAAAGCTTTGTTTGATTTTTTATTTCTGTTTTGTGTGTGTTTGGGCTTCTTTTCAGATATCTAGATAGTTAGATTCAAAATATGGATGTGGTGAATACTTACTTTGTTCCAATTCAAAAGGCTAGGTTACACCCATCAGTTTGATTACTTGTATGCTTGGTTTTCATTTTCGAAAGGAGTGTTTGGAATTTAGTTCAGTTAGATCTCTTTTTACTGAATGATAAACTGAAAAAGAAGACTTTCTTTTTGGTTTTTTTTTTTTTCTTCGTTAGTTTACGAAAGAATTCTTTTTTATTTTAAAAGGAAATTTTTTGTTGAGATTTGATTATAATTTCGCTTAAAGACAAATTATTGGACCCCTAAATAGCCTCATAAGCTTTCAGATATCCATATCCTTATTTCTTTTTATACATTCTTGTCTTGTCAAAAGAAAAAATATATCATATTTTTAAGTTAGATCCTTCCATTTTTTGAAGAAAATTGAAAAAGTACTTAGTATGCCTTTTAGTATCATTTTCTTTCTTTTTAGGAAAAGAGATCACTTCATTACTTGCTTTCAAAGATCAGTTTTAAGAAGTGTGTTGCTTAATTGCATTCTTGAAAATATTTCTTTAGTGAGACTGTTTGGGAAAATTTTGGTTTTGAGATGAAATTGAAAAAGAAAACACTCTCTCCTTCCCGTAAGTAGGGCATACTTTGAATGGTAAGTAAAAAGATTTGCATATCATTTTTTGCATGGTTTTACTTTTCTGTCATCACTCCATGCATTCACCTAACTGTCCAACTTAAAATTAACGGTAGCTTTAGGTTAAAATTATTAGTAAATTGAGTGATAGGATAGAGACATGTTCCAACGTCGTAAAACATAGGAGCTGTAGTTTATTTCCTACACTACAACCCGAGAAATGTGTGGTTCTTCCACGTAACATCAGTATATAGAATGACCCTTCATGTACCCTTGAGGTATATAGAAAGGTACTTCATATACTCAATTGTATATTGGAGGGCCTCTTTTGAACGGTTGTGCATTAGACAACACTACCATGGATTTGAGCTCCCACGTACCTTGCGTATATAGAGAGACCCTTATAGGATTCCCTAACCATATAAGAAAATCCTTTTGGCCACCTTTTCAGTGTGATACACCAAGTAAAACACTCGAGGAGACTACTACGCATGTACTGTCGAGGTAATAAGGTGTTCAGTCAAGGGATGGTCTCAATCCTCCTTGCCACACTTTACTGTTGGACCCTGGGGTATATAGCGAGTTGTAAACACTTGATAATCCTAGTGAGGAACCGACTTGTATCATCCCCTCTTATCACTTAAGTTTGCTTGTGGTCTTTAGCTTTGTGTAGGATATTTTTGTGTGATTTTTCTAGTTTTGAAACCCTAGATTAGGATTTAGTGACCTTACAATATGGCTGAGTTTTAGTTGAGACAATCCAGAAGACACCAGGGCTTACCACCTGACTTTACTCCTGTCATAGGGGAGATCCCAATGGAAGCCACAGACTAAGGTTCCACAACTAACTCCCATGTGGAAGGAATCCCAGTTGTGGAAGGTGGGGAACAATTCACCACTTACACTAATCCCTTAGTCGAACAACCTCCAACAGCTGAAACTGCCTTTCATTTTCCAATCGAAGGTCATGCTAATAGCCCTGTTGAGACAAAATATGGCCCCAATGCTCCTTTCTGGAGAAATTCTATGGTTCAATCCCTTTCCGACTTTGGGGTTATGAGACCTTCTTTTGTAAATCCTCCCATAGGTTCTTCATTAGATGAAGAGGTGTACAAAAGGTTCCATCCATCCTTTGAATGTCATGATAACATTGAAAAAATCATCTCTACACCTGTTCCGCATAAAGAACCTATGTCTTCTCTTTTACCCTATTTTTGACACCCTTTTCCTTCTAAATGTCGTTCACTTTCCTTGAATTTGGATGCTCTTGATGTATCATCAACTCGTGGTGTGACTACTCATAATCCGAATCAAACCTCCAACCCTACTCATGCAATTTCAAATCCAGGGTATGTTCCTAGTCCTCCCATACCCTCTCTAGCTGGGGGGGAATCCTCAACTCAAGTGGTATCTGTATCTTCCAATACTGAGGGGAAACCCCTAGATCAAGTTGTGTCCATTGTTAGTGGAGTTACTTCTAGTGTTAGACAGACCCCTGCTATAGGACAACCAACAGTGGTTGTTCCTCCCACCAACACCATTATGGTAAACCCTCCTTTAATTTTAGGTCAACCCTTAGGGGTACAACCTACAGTCAACTAAACTTCTTATGGCTACTCTTACCTAGGAAATCAATCACTTGTAGGAAATATGAATTATCAACCTACATCTACAGGGGCTATGTATCCTAGAATCTCTTACCCTGGAAACATGTTTACGTCATGGGGGGAACCTAATTGGTCCTACATTCCAACAATGGGAGAAATACCTATTCATACTGTTGGAGTTTCTGGAGGTCCAACTTATGGTGTGCCACCCTTTCTAAGACCACCTGGTGAAGGCCCACCTGGTAGAGGCCCACCCGAAGGACCACCATCAGGAGGACCACCACCCAAAGGCCCACCACCTGGAGGTACACCTTTTGTAGGACCACCACCCAAAGGCCCACCTTCAAGAGGTCCACCACCTATAGTTCCACCTTATGGAGGACCACCACCTATAGGTCCTCCACCACTTGGAGGCCCACCACCTCCAGGTGGCCCTCCCCCTGGAGGTCCACCCCCTTCAAGTGGATCTTTGGGAGGATCATCTACCTATCAACCATCCCAACAGCTAGTGTATTAGCCAACTTATGGTCATAATAGTATGCATATGCCTTATCAATACTGCTATTATGCCAAACCTAATTAGAAACTCCTTCTCTTGGAAACTTTGGACTTTCCCGATCTATCCAAGTTGATTAATTATCCCATTCAGCATAACACTTTGTGGCCTGCTATTCTAGTCAAGTTACCATTAGACATTCCTAAGTTTGATGGGAATCAGGGAGATGATCCCAAAATTCATGTCATGATGTTCCATCTGTGGTGTTATTCCAACTCCTTAATGGATAACTCTATCCATTTGAGACTCTTTTAGTGAACTTTGACTGGTACGGCCGCAAAGTGGTACATTGAACTTCCACAACACTCATTTGGGGAATTTAGCTCATTGGAAACCATTTTTTGCATGCACTTTTAGCTACTCGTTCATTATGAAATGCGTACGTACCTTTTAACCTCACTCCATCAAAATACTTCAACACATATATCAAACCATATTCATGAGTGGAGGAGGCGGAGACGACTCATTAAAGCTCCCATCCCGGACCAACGATTAGATGATTGGCTAACAAAATCCTTGTTTCCTCCCATTGCCCAAGATGTGGCTATGGGTGGTGTTGTTAGTGAAGAGTGGGATATCATTCACACTTAGTATCTAGACTTGGTGTATTCTCAATCCAAAACTATGTATGACCTAATCCCTCAAGCTCCTCATCCCAGCACAGACCCTACCAAGCCACATGCAAAAACTCTTGTTGATGAAGTTGTCGATTCCATCTATCCTTTGACAACAACTAAGCCTGCCAAGCAACATAGTACTTCTACTACTGCTCCTTCTACTTATGGTTTTCGCCGAGGTGAATGTTATCCAAAGTACGCAGACACCTGGTAACAAGAAGAAAGGTAAAGGAAAAAATAAAAAACTTGGAAACCAATAGGAGAATCCCAAGGCTACGACCCCGGAGAATGATAATAAAGGAAAGAGAAAGGCAAGGTACCTCTGCATGTTGTGTGGTGATGATCAATTCATGAAGGAGTTCCCTCGTTGTGAGGATATTAGTAAATTTTTGAAGAGTATCCCTACACCAGCAGTGCTTACCGATCCCTTCCCGTATCGAAAACAATTGATAGATCACATGTCTAATCAAGGGACCTCTAATTCTAGAAAATAAATCAAAATGATGTCCTTAGAAACCATTACTTTGACTACTCATAATTAGACATACGACAAACCTACAGAGAAGAAGGATTAAAATCCTTCCCTCAAGAAAATTCCTTCTGTTAGTTCTTCTCCATCTTCGTCTAATGGCCCTCTTATCATCGAGAAGCCTAATCTCGACTTGATTTTGTGTCCGCATAAGAATACCCTCAGGAATTCTATTTTTAATCCCAATGCCCGAGCTGCATAGTTCTACAACGTTGTTGAATATTTGGCTCAGGCATCCTGTGCATTGTCTACCCTGGAGGTGCTCCAAAGTTGTCCCACATAGCACAAGAACTTGTTGACTACTTTAGGATACTTAGACCCTGACACTAATCTGATTCATTTCAATAAGGAGAATTACAAATCTAGATTACCCCACCAACTCAGGTTTCAGATCACGACGAGAGTAGTTGGGAGAAAGGTCCATAGGACCATTTTGGACGAGGGAGCTTCAGCCTCAGTTTTGTATGTATCCTGCTAGAGGGACATTGGTTCTCCTGAACTTATGAAGTCGCCTACAACCTTAAAAGAGTTTGATGTACAAGGTTTCCAACCTCATGGTCTGTTACCAACCCTTTCAGTTGATCTTGGGGGAAAGACTATTTCCATTCAAGTGGAAGTAGTTGATGCCCTGTTGGATTACAAACTTCTATTGGGGAGAAACTTGTTTTATGTTATGACAGATGTCGCTTCGATAGTATTTGAAAATCTCCAATTACATCATTTGGGGAATATTGTGACCATTGATCAACTCAAGTTTTGTTCACCATATGTTACTATCCCCACTACAAATAACATCCCTATACTAGATCAGTCCCCTCCTCCTTATTAGTCGATTAGGGTAGGTATACTGAAGGATTCAACCCTTATGGGAGTGTTTCCCTCAACCCCTCCTAGTATGGAAGTGTCTACTATGAACATGATTTCTATGACTGGCTACAACCCTAAAGGAAAATAAGTTGTTGATTCATCCTCTCTTGGCCCTTATGAAGCACTTTATGATGCTATTCAATCTGATTCTGATGTCCAACTGGGTGATCTTCATCTGGTGGATTCAAATCCTTACCACTTTCCCTAATGGATAGAACCCTCTCTCCCCACTCTAAACTATCTCACACATACTTTTCCATCGGACGAGTCCATCATGGAGATCATGAGTGTGGATGAACTCGTATGGGAATATCGTCATCATCGATCTTCTTTTCTTCCCAATTCCAGTTCGGTAGACTTGGATCTTGTATATCTTATTAGTACGATATTGTCACCAATACGCAAATTCTTGTATTGCTGCAAAATAATGATTCTGAAGGAAACCTTTGCAACATCACTCAGACAACCCCTATTGACATATTGGTCAAGCCCAAAACTATTGAGAATGTTCATGTAGGATAGAACTGGTAGACAAAAGAAGATAATATTTATAGAGCATTATTCAAAGAATTCCGTGATATTTTTTCCTAGACATATGAGAAAATTCCTAGCATTGATTCGTCCATTGTTGTACATGAGATTAGAACTTATCCCATAGAAAAATATGTCCAACAAAAATTGCGTCAATTCCATCCTAGGAAGGCCACGGCTATTAAAGCTGAAGTGGAGAAACTTCTGAAGGAAGGGTTTATTTATCATGTACCCCTAATGGAATGGGTATCTAATATTTTCAATGTGGCTAAGAAGCAGGGAACCATTAGGGTTTGTATCAATTTTCAAGACTTAAACAAGGCATGTCCCAAGGATAATTTCCCTACTCCACACATCGATCAAATCATCTATAACTGTACTGGGACTGTCATATTTTCTTTTATGGATGGCTTTTCCGGCTATAATCAGATAGATATTCTGCCCGTCAATCAGCATAAAATAGCATTCATTTTCCCATGGGGAATCTTCGCATATTAGAAGTTACATTTTGGTCTTAAAAATGTCGGAGCTACATTCCAATGCACCATGTCCTATGCTTTTCATGATATCAAGCACATCATGGAGTCGTACCTTAATGATCTCCCTACTCATTCATAGCAACAGGAGGACCATACAGGGAACCTTAGAGACATTTTCCTTAGGTGTCGCCATTATAATATTTAGATTTATCCACACAAATGTGTCTTTTGTGTTGAGACTGGACGTCTTCTTGGCTTTGTGGTTTCCAAAGATGGCATCCGGATTGATCCTTTGAAAATTGCTGCAATTTTGTCCTTACCCGCCCAGACAAATATCACCAAGCTCCAAATTTTGAAGGGGAAGGAAAACTTTCTTCGTTGTTTCGTATGTAACTTTGCAGAAAAAATGCATGGTTATATGCGTCTCCTGAATAAGGACACTCCGTTATTCTGGGATGAACAATCCCAACAATATTTTGCTAATATGAAACACACTTTGACCCATTCATCGGTGTTGCACCCCCCATATTATTCAAAATAATTTATGTTATATGTTGTTGCCTCCACTGCCACCATTGGAATGTGTGTAGGAAGATCCCAATGACCAAGAACATGTGATATATTACCTAATCAAGAGTCTCATTAACTCTGAAACCTGTTACTCGCATGTGGAGAAGTTATCTCTGGCTACAGTCATTGTTGTACAAAAGTTTCATCATTACATTCTACTTCGTACTACAACTGTACTCGCAAATCAAAACCCCATGTTCTACATTTTGACTCGTCATGTACTAGGGGGAAAAGTATTCCCATTGGATTATTATCTTATAGGAATTTGATCTTGAGTTCACCAAGGCTACTTTGAAGAAATCCTTGGTTTTCGTCGAGTTGATGTGTGAACTTCCCTATGCTTTGATGGAAGATGAGCCCAACGATTAATTTTCGGAAGAATTTTTGTTCTTGATAAGCATAACTGATCCATGGTATGGATATTTGATCATCTATCTCCAGACCCATATATTTCAGCTTGACATATCCCATGACAATCATCGTCGTATCTATCACCACGCAAAGTACTATCTCATTTTAAATGATACATTGTATCGGTGTGGTATTGACTCTATCGTTCAATGGTTCCTTACAGACGAAGAGGATGAATAGGTTTTGAATGATTGACACTCTAGAGCATGTGGTGGTCATATTTTAGGGATGGCTACATCCCATAAAATCCTTTGCGTTGTGTATTTGTGGCCTTCAATCTTTAAATATTGTCATGAATCGGTTAAGAAATGCCCACCCTGTTCACACTTTTACCCTAAAAAGTGTGCCCACCCTTCTCTTTTACACCCCATCATTCTTGTTGGACCTTTTTCCAAGTGGGGTGTTGATTTCATGCATTGTAATCCTACCTCAGTCGGGGGGCATGCTTACATCATCATAGCTGTCGATTAATTCACAAAATGGGCTGAGGAAATTCCTACATATGCAGAGGATGGTAAGACTTCCACCCTCTTTTTATTTAACCATGTGATAGCTAGGTTTGGATTCCAACAAGCCATAGTCACTAACCACAAATCTCATTTCTAAAATCAGATGATGGATAAGTTAAGTGATAAGTTGTTTTTTCTCCATGAAAATCAACTCCATATTACCCGTAGGCTAATAGTTAGGTAGAGGCCATTAACAAGGTTTTGAAAACTATGTTGCGTAGTATGGTTGGAGATCACAAATCCAACTGGAACTTGACTCTCTTCTCTACACTTTGGGCTTATAGAACTTCAGTAAAAACAACAACTAGTTTCACACCCTTTCAGTTGGTCTATGGACAAGAAGTTGTCCCCCTTATCGAGTGTCAAATCCCACTGCTTAAACTTGCAGTAGAACTTCTCCTAAACACTTCCGCTGAGGAAGAGATATTTTTTTACTTGAATAACCTTAATGAAAGTAGAAGAGTTGATTCCTTGTCTAATGAGGCACACAAAAAATTCATCAAGGCACAGTATGATAAGTATGTTCAACCTCGTGTTTTCAATGAAGATGACCTAGTCCTGACTTATGATCATAGACATGATAAACTAGGGAAGGGAAAGTTTGAATATATGTGGTACAGTCCCTTTGTCGTTAGTAAGGTCTTAGAGAGAGGGGCTTACAAGCTCATAGACTATGATGGGATACCCTTCGAGCAACCTCGCAATGGGTTGTACCTAAAGAGGTACTATGCTTAAGTCATTTCTGTATGGTACCTTGTATATATGAATATTATCTGAATTTTTAGTGTGTTTTGGAATTTTCAATATGGTTTTGATTTTGTTGTCCATACTGTTTATACCATGTTTTGGTTATGCAAATCGAATGGATTTTTATGGTTTTGTTGATGGTGCCTGTTTTCATACCTTGAACCTCGCTTCATATCCTTGGTTTTTGTATTCCCCAGCTCATTAATTAGTCAGTTCAGTAGCAGTTTGTATTGGTTTGGATACCAACAACATCATCAAGTATCAGGCAGTGATAGGTTTACTGACCAAGGCTGCATCTAGGGACATTCATGATTTGGTAGTATTTATGGACTCTCAGCTATTGGTTTGTCACTTAGACCACATTTATACCATCAGGAAACCCACACTTCTTCATCTCTTTCGAAGAGTGGGCTATTATAGAGTTCATTCGATTTCATCACTCACAAGCATATCCCTAGGTCTAATAATATGATTGTCAACTCATTAGCAAACTACATTCTAGACTGGTATATGTCCCATTCATAACTTTTAAAAATAAAACATGGTCCATTGTAAAATAAAATAAATTGTAGAAGACACATAAAAATCATGTAAATATAATTTTTCCATTTGAAACACTTATAAATGTCGGAAATGAGTATGTATATATATATATATGTGTGTGTGTGTGTGTGTGTGTGTGTGTGTGTGTGTGTGTGTGTGTGTGTGTGTGTGTGTGTGTGTGTGTNGACCCCATCTGAATCACTCTGGATTTCAGTTATACAAAATGATGAAAAATCATGAAGCTAGCTAGCTTTCAATGATACATCATGTAGACCTCCTAATGGTTCTCATGGTAGCACATAATGGCCCTTGTCACTCTACGTAGCAAGCGATGGAAACAGCTTGACACTCCCGTCGTGTGTCTATGATACCTCCTAGGGAGGTCATCTATCACAACATTCGAGATGTCCAAAGTTAACTGACCCAAGTTCTCCTCTAGCTCAGTTAGCTCATCATCGTCTCTATGTAAAAAGTGAGCCCACGCTCTCCTATCCATTGGGGATGAACCCCTAGGCCTCGCATCTCCAACATCTACATGAAAACATTAGGTCTTGTTATCATCTATAAAAACTTGAAAATACAAGAATAATCAACATCTTGAGCTTTTTCTTACCGATGTCACCCCACTGAGCACTAGATGGTAGTGGTAGATCAGGATCCCCTCGAAAGTCAGTCCCAGGATAAGCATAGTCCTCAATCATGAGGATCTGTTCATTCAGCCAACAGAAGAAGGGAGTCTCGTATTTGACCTTGGCCCTGCCACCTCTAGTGTGGGCCATGATCTCCACCCACTGTAACATGCGAGGGTCTCAAGCTCTAAGCTCAGTAAAAACCACTTGTGGTATCAGGAGAGGTATGCTCTCGAAAAAGAAACATGCCAAGATAGTCCCATACCCAAACTGTTTGAGCTCTCCTTGCCAACACTTCGTCAGCTTATCCTTGAACATAGGAAACAATGCCTTGGACCAATTAAACACTGTGGGTACCATGGCCTCTAGGGAATACAACATATTTTCCCAGTATGCTTGATGATCCCCTTGGCTCGCAGCATCCCTCTGCATAGTGAATAAAATGGTCTGAAGGGGTAATTCCATCACATCCTTTATCGAGATATTCTTACCTGACATCCTGGTACCTGGATAGAAATGATGAACAATAAGTTCCCATGTGGTTATGTCTCCCCCTCTAGAGCCATTCAAAGATATAGGCACTCCTCTCCTGGATAATCCAATCAAATATTAAATGCCCTCCACCTCCACAGTGAGAATGTGGGGCCCCACCTCAAAATGTTGTTGTTCTGAAATCCACATCTGTAAGATGTACTCCAGTTATCATACATATGATATCATACTGGGAGCATGGAAGAATATCAAAAGGCCATAGCCCTGTAGAGCATATATGAAAGCCACATATCTCGCAACACGAGCATCATCATCTTCGTGTTTCCTCTCTTTCCAAGTCACCATTTTTATCAAAATGACCTATCAAAAACAATCAATCGAGCATTTAGACACACATCCAATCTTTAAAAATTCTTAAAATCTTCTATTTTGGCTAGGGAATCCATGTTTTGGGCACTAGGGTCCGCCCTGCTCCTATCCCCTTATGACAGAGCGATGCCACTGCCTGTGAAAGCTTAAAAAACACGGTTCTCATCAAGCACTGCTCCTCCCGCAAAGGCCAGAAGTGTTATCGGGGATGTGTTTTTTATGCTTAGCCCTAAAGCCACAAAACTCAATAAAATTGCATGGAAATGAAAAATGGCAACCATAAAAATGAAGAGAAGGCTTCTAGCTCTTACCTGAAACTAACGGCTCAGAAAATGGATTGGTATCGGATCCGTAGTCTCCAATTGAAATCTACACACAAATTTCTCCCAAATGCTCTCCAACACTCAGCAAATGGTAAATGAATTGGTTTTTACTATTTACTTTGGCTCTTATAAAATATTTTTAGGGTTATTATATTATTTTAAATATTTTTAAATTATTTTCATTAAAAATTCCCTTTCTATAATTTATAAATGTCAGTTTTAAATATTTTTGGGGAACTAATGGCCTTTTAAAAACTTTTTGCAGGGATAGGAATGAACAATATTGTCTATGGGTAAGTTTGTTTTTGGATTTTTTGTACTTTCACAAAATGGAAAAATTCATCGAGCATTCATTTCGATACTTTGATCACGCTCTTTAAACCTAGTATCAAATATCTGAGTCATTTTCACTTCTTTTCAGGCTTGTTAAACCCGTTCATCGTGAAAAGAAACCCTAATGGAGTCTTCTTAAAACTCTTTTCAGACTCCTTAAATCTGAAAATATTGTCCAGCGAACTTGTCTTCTTCACGCTTGTAAAAGTAATTGAAGAGTCGTCTTTTCGACGATAGTTTACCCCTTTTTCGGTTCGGATTAACTAGTTATGAAAAAGGAGCACTCCAGCCAATCATGACTGGAAGATTTCTCTCGGGTATTATTTTACACTTTTTCGGGCCCTAAAGACTAAATCATATGAAAAAGGACCCTTTGGATTCTTCTTTCATTTTCATTCAAACTCTCTAAACATGAATGATACATATTTAAGTTTCAATGGACTCGTTGATCTAAACACTAAGAGACTCCCTTTTGGGAACGAACCCCTCCTTTCTCAAGTTCGTGAAATATATGAGAATGGACTTGTCTTCAAATAAGCTAGAACGAGTGTTTGTTACCCTCTTTGGACTCATAAAAATGAAAAGAGGCACTCATCTATCATGATGGGTAAATGAAGGGAAGGGAATCATTTCATTTTGCGAATATAATGGCAGTTAGTAGTCACCTTTGAACATGGCACTTGTCTGCATCTCATTCAGTTAATTGGGTATTCAGTTGATTTCCAAGTCGATCCACTTTCATGAGTCATGTCACTCCTTTGATTCTTTCAAAGAATGCATTGTCCGCCACTATATTATGTCCCGGTATCCTCCTGGTTTAGTCAATGCTTCCAAGTATTCATTTGTGCCACCCAATGTTCAAAGGGAAGTTGAAAGTTTACCTCTGTAATCAAAACAACCTTTGTGTCAGTACCTTTTAGTCAGTCCTACGGTTACATTATCTACAAGATTCCATAACTTTGTTATTAGTTTCATGTCATTGATGTGGGATTCATAATGGCCCTCCTTCAATGAGACTATTCCTATCGACATCAACTCATCATCTAGGAATTAGTCTTAGAAACAAGTTTAGTGCCTTGAGGTCTGTATGCCTTAATGACATATTCTCTCGCTCTTGACATAGGTTCACATCACTGACCTTTGATTGATATATTCAACTGAGTGTTCGACATCAGATCATATATTCACACTTAGGATATTGCACTAGGGTACCTTGGGAGTCATTGACATTAATGATGATCTCCCTCGCACTTGTTAACAGTTCTCATCATTGACCGGTAATCAAGTGGTTTCTACCATGTTTGACTTCAGAACATTGTAATCACGTGGATAGAATCGTACTTTGTGGAAGATGAGATGAAGACCCTGGTGTTGACGGCCATATGTGACTATGCACACAACAGGGGAAGACAACCCAGACCGGGATCCTTAAAGCAGGCTCCAAGCTGTTTGGGATGGTTGTTCCCGACAGGTTTAAAGGCTCTGTTAGCCTGAAAATCTAATTAAAGAAAAGTGTATGGATAAAACTAACGCAGCTGATTATTAATCAGATATATACCTATGTCTGTACAAGTTAATGAATGTTATTAATTACAGTATTAATCAACTAAGTTAAATCAGTTTATATTACAAAGATAGAAGTTAAATAACTATTAACATACTTGATCAATTACAAAGATACATTATATACACCTATACATTAATCAGAAATGAAAAAGAATAATCTGAATGTGACATGAATATAAACATCTGATTCAAATAGATTTTTTAGCAATATAATTAACAGAAAAAGAAAGTATATTATCCTAACCTAAGTCCTATCCTGATCAGGAGCGTGACAAATATAATCCTGAAACCAAATCTGCTAATGGGACTATTGCATGAATAATATTGAGAGCATTCAAAAGAAATTCAGAAAATAAAAAGATCATACAACAGGCACATATATCACATGGGTTATGATGTCAATCACCAATTGCACAATATGACATCCATCAACAAAGTCAAAATCATAATAAGCCGATAATTACACAAGATATATTTGCATAAGCCACCAAAGAGATTATGACAAACATTTAAAAATATGGGAAAAATAACAAGACCAAGCGATACCATAACACATATGAAAAGTAAAAATACTATAAATATATATAAGTATCACCAGTTTAAAAACACTGTATCTGCTGACAGGAAACTACCTCCAGTTACAGAACGATCAAACAGTAGTCTTATCTTCTTTTTTCCCGAACTATCGACCCCCTATCCCAGATGCTATCTCCCCTTTAAATACATTAAATCTCCAAAAATAAAAAGTTCTAAAAACTAGAGATAGCAGAATCGAAACCTTTAACTGATTTCCCTTAAAATGACAAGTGAAAACATGTCATTTTTAACATACGCGGAAATGCCACGAAATGGGAAAGATTCGATCCTTAACAGAAAATCAACACATCAGAACATAGATCATGTAACAACACCTGGAAAGCAGCTCATGTAAAATCAATTTATTCCCAATTATATAGGGATCGTCCAGGCAATAGATGTAGAAGGAGCAAGTCGACATAAACTACGACAGACCGTCGAAGAGCAGATTGTCATGGAAACCAACAAGCTGCAGAAATTAGAACGTGAGGCCCATCAGTGGGTTCAACAGGCTCTACCTAACCTGGAGAAGGTTGACAACCTCTGTCCCCACATAAAGAGACTCCTCCAGGCTGCCGACGAGCAAAATCAAATCTTGGGCCCGACCATGGAAAACATAGCAGAAAAATCCATGTCGGAAAATATGTCGATTATGTCAAGTCTCACTACCTTGACCATCGATATCGAGAAGGCATTACAAAGCTGGACCGACTTTCAACATCAATTAGCCATCACAGCCCCAGCCATCGTCGAAGTATGCGTTCAGCGACGGCCGACCATCTGCCTACATAGTCCTCAACAGGAGCAAGTCTGAAGGGTTCGACAGGATTTCAATTTTTGGTACCTCCCTCTTTCTTCGGGACGAAGAAATGTTTTGTTTGTGGGGGAGATGTAGAAGGAGCAAGTCGACATAATTCGACTTGAACGAAGACCGACTTAGTCGATCAGCCGACTAAGTCGAGGGACCGACTACGTCGGTCGGCTGAGTAAACACAGTAGTTAGTCTATTAACTAATAGTTGTGTCGGTTCACCGAACCGACGAGTCGTTACTTTTAAACTGATTGTAAATTGTATATATTAGGCTGTTGAGCCACACAAGAACGAAGTTCAGTTCTTGGCTTTGTATGATCTATTGAGAATAATATAATCTATTTATCCTATCTGTTCTTGTCTCTTGCATCTATGTATATTCTGTATATTCTTATGTATTATTGGTAACCTTATGTGATCTGTGAGATTACAACAATAGGCGGTTATCAAAATCTGGGAAAGAAGATCCATTAGACTACCTACGACACTGCGTGCAAAAGAAATATAATTAAAACACAATCAGACAGAAAATAAAATCAACTAAATAATAAATAAATTAACACAAACAAAATACCTGTAAGTAAAAACTTGATTATCAATCTATCAAAACTTCAAACCTGTAACCCAAAACAAGTTCATTTCAACCCATTATAAATTAACAGGTGCGTTAAACACCTGAATGTTAACGCCCTTTGCTGGATTCGACGACTGACCCTTAAACTGCATTAATGTGATTTGAGCATTAAGCTCTCGCACCCTCTCTTCATTCTTATCGTTTTCATTCTGCAACTTTAATACCCTTCTAATCAGCCTATTCTTATGCTTTTTAACACGCAATAAAGACTTATTGTCTGCATCTAACTGCTCTTTCAACTTCAAATTCTCGGCCTCCACAACATCATGATGAGCTGACATCTCAGTCACCCTACCTTCCATGTTGCGAATCTTATCCAACAAACAGGTAATGAACATTGGAGGAATCACATCCCCAGCTTGATACGAACTTGGCAAGTTTGTATCTACAGCCTGCCCTTAACTGGGAGATCAACAACAGGATCAGGCTGAACATCCTTATCAAACACGGGAGAACTATCCTCGACAGGATTCGAGATAGATTCAGAATCAACAGGCAAAACCGGGTGATCTTCTTCATCGTCTATTACAACAGTTTCGACACGAATACCATCATTCACAGGTAGTTTGACAACTTTACCTTTGGCCATGCTCCTAGTAAACCTACCCATCACTTTAGCTTTCGGCTTACTACTTCCCCGATTACATGTTCGATCCACATTATTCTTTGGTGTAACCGGTGATGAAGTTGTAGACCTTCTCATGCGTTTAGAGACCAGAGGAGTAACAGGACTTCTTACCGGAGTAGCCACACGATCAATACAAGGGTTGGGGCTCATATGACCGGTAGGGTTAGACAAAGGTTTACACAAAGGAGAGACTGAAGTTTGATTCAGCTCTTGATGCCGGATACATTCCTCGGGGTTGTCAAACTGACAGTGGCAGAAGAACGAGAAACCATTAGACTCAACAAATTCATCCCATGACCGATTTAACTTCGACAGTTCCCTCTCAATTAACATTCAGACCAAGCCATGATGGAACAAGCTATGACTAACATGCTTCGGGCCCTTTTTAATTGCAGAGGACATTTTAAACAAACTTTGCACTAGATAGTAAGGTAGATTCAGTGGGAAACCAATAAAAACAGACATCAAGCGTAGATGGTAAACATAGGCTGAAGACAGGCGACCTTCACAGGTCACGTACCTGTGTATCAAGTCCAAGACTGGGCGCCATTCCTTTTTAAAGTATTTGCGCACTACTCCAGTTCGGAATGATACCTCTTGACAGGGGTTTTTCAGTAATTGCCGCCACTCAGTAATGTCCATTCGCTTATATTTAAACCACCTCTTTCCTGTTAGTGACAGACCAGTGGCAAGTGCAACTAATCGCTCGTCCACTCAGAAATAGAGGTCACCCACCACAGCCTGAAAGTCAACCAAGGACACAGCGAACACCCTCGTGACTTCAGGGTTTGAATCCGAGAACTTACTGACAAACGGTAGCCATCCGATAGCCTCGACCTTTGCTAACAGCTCAGGGTTCGAATCCAGCAATTTCATCTCACAAGGCTCGACTCTCACCACCGGCGCCATGACTGACTGTTCATAGGCACACAAAATCACCCAGACAAGGTACTCGAGCTCACAACATGACAGAGAACCAGAGAGTGAACACTCAGGGTGCAGACCCAGCAAAAACCCTAAGCAATGCAGCCCTAAACATCCATAAAATGACTTCACCATGAGTGAACGCAACTGAAAATCTTGAAAATTCGGCATGAAGGGAATGATAACACAAACAGGCAGTTACAATGAGAAATGACAGCAAACAGCTCCAAATCGAACTGATATTGCCATTATTTACCCCAAGCTATTGACGTAAGACCACTCATTGCACAGACTACAGGTGTTAACCGATCATGAAGCCACTACATTGATTACGTACTAACCATTGAATGTGATGGGCAGATTCGAGTACAAGTGCAATGATAGCATATCAACCTTACAGCAGGTCGATCGACTTCAGAGGCGATGGCATGAGTCGAAACAATAGTAAGGATTAAAACCTTTGAACGTTGATGCTCAGACCTTAAGGTATAACAGCATTACCTTCGAAGGTGGCAAATAAATTACATGGGGCACGTAGCATAACCATCATGTCAACTTCAACCCTTCGCATGCGATAATATAGGTGACAATACAGATCATATTATATAAGGTCGAGATTAATATTCGTGCTTGGATCATGCAAGACTCAAAGGTTAAAATACAAGCGCTAGACAGAACGTGTCATAACCATGAAACCCAAAATCAAATCCTCATAGCATGGGGCACATTATAACAATCAGCCCTGAACATTAATAACATGAGCAAATATAATTCGGATGTCAAATGATAAACCTAGGATAAGACGCATTTACCTAAATCATTAAGCTTTTGATACTCTAGGTCTTATCTAATTTTCAATAAACCAATCACACATACCCATTATTTAATATTCGAACGACACCTATGATAACATGTCGAACCAAACTATAATCAATCATCCAAGTTCACAACCTAAATAATGACTATGATAACAAAATCAGAGGGTAAAGATCAAGTGATAAATGTTTGGATAAGGTTTGAAGATTAGGTTTATGGCAAAAGGACATGAAGATCATTAATACTCCTCCCTTAATTGTTAATGTAAATCAATCCAAACTAATAACTCGATACTGGTGATTTTGTCAAATAACCTATAGTTTGCAAAGGCTGCTTAAAAAACATTAAATTTCATTGATTCAGTAGCTCGCAGAATCTCATTGTTTCAGTAGCTGGTGATTCACTAGATTTGCTTTCGGAAATTCGAACATTTCATCAAAACAAAATAGGATTTTGTTTGATGAAATAATGTTTTTTAAGGTTGTTGAGCAAGGGCACAACACCTGGGTATCTGTTAGAAGCACTCATTGCTTTCCCCAAGTTGCAATGGAGTATATTGTATGAATCCTAGCACAGATCCACATTTGTATGGTCATGTTTGTGCTCAAATTTGTGTCCATTTGACGTAGATCTACAGTGTATGTCTGGTATCTATGTCCAATTTTGATTCCTCTATTGGATGGATCTACGATGTATTCTAGTAGCCATGTTGGTTCATCTCTCTCATGGATATGCCTTGTATTGGTCTGCAGCCATGATGAGGATATATTTGGTCATGAGTCAAAAGTATTGATGTATTGCAGATGTCTGGTTGATTATGATCTCTAATCAAGCAAATTCTTTCCTCAAAGTGATAAATTTCTCTTTTAAATATCTCTCCTATCATATCCCTCTAGCCTCATGCTTTAGGGGGCATTCAGTTACACATAAATCTCATCACCATCATGTGTTGAGGTCCCAAACATTAGTGATTTCCCTAAAATCCCAAAATGTGAAGTGAAATATTGGCCCTGACTTTAGTTTTACATATAAAAGTCCAGCACTGCCTTTTCTGTTAAGGCAAGAGGCGCTACCTTCTTCAATAATTACTATTGTCTCTTAACAGTAAGTGGTGCCACCACTTATTCCCCTTTTTCAAAGTGTAGTTCCACCCTGCCACCACTCTGTCATAGTGGAAGAAAAGTGATGCCCAAGGTAAAAAGTGAAAATGAGAATACTCCATGAAGCTTCTCGAAGGAACACTTTGTGGCACCCTCACCCCTACTCCTGAGGACCACTTGGACTCGAGATCCATCCTTTTGGGATCTCTCTTCCACCTCACCCACAATTTTATCAACCATCCATATCATGCCAAGGCCTATAAAACTTGGCTCATTCCCATGGTTGAGAGAGAGAGAAAAGTTATCATGCTACACTGAGGTTTTGGCAAAATATAGGGTGAGCATAGAAGGAGCAAGTTGGAGCTTTTGGGGACAAGGGATTGGCATGTGAAGGAGCATCACAACACTAAGGCGAAGGTTGTAATATTTCTTCTTCATTTTTAATGCAAAGTTGGTTCCTTTCCTGTATAATATTGTAATCATGCATTTTATTGATGGATTCCTTAGTCACTGACATATAATTGTAGATTATATGTTTGTACCTTTGATCTCATTTTCTTGTTTGATGTGATTGTGCAGGTACATCCTTATAGATCCGTCACCATAGGAGACAACTACATCACTCTATCAAAGGACTAATTCTAGATCTCTGCAACTTTTAGGAGAAGTCTTCCATCTCTATTGTAACCCATTTGTTCTAGATCTAAACCATTCAGAACTAGAGGAACAACTCTTGTCCACAAGAGGTGTATTTTTCCTAGCAACATTCCCTCATATCCATTCCTTCAAAAGGGGCAAGTTGGTCACAATTTTTTTTTTATAAATAAATTTTGTTATTTCTCTCTTCACTAGCGAAACAGGAGCTAAAAGCGGACACAAACCTTTATGTGGTCCAAAGTTGGCTATGTATCTAGCTTCCAAAACCCTAATTTATCCACTAAGAAATCAAGGAGATGGATAATATTTACATTTGATAAATATCTTTCTCTTGACCACTATTGTTCCTATAAAAAATCCATAAGTATCACCATTCCATACACACAATTTCCATATCATACTCACGCCATTACTTTACCCAAATTATCCCAGAAATAGGAGACCATTACCTACTTTCTACATTCACCATTATAGAAATATACCTATCGATGGTTGTTTGGATATTGCGAAGTTGCAAAGGAAACACATGAACCTTCCCTTGGATAGTTGGGGAGGTCCCATTTCCTCAACATTGTGATAAGGTGATACTTTGTACTTTCCTTTGTAATGTTAATGAAATTCATTCTTTGATTCCTTACATATTGTCTTAGTGATATATGTGTGTATTGTGATTTGGAGAATGGTTCTAATTTTTTTTTTCAGTTTAGTTTTTGTTGTTTTTTCCCTATTGAATATGATACCAAGTATTGCACAACCCCTTGGTGGGTTCTCTTTGCACACGTGTGCAATAATTCTCATGCTACACATACTATGAAATTAAATGTTGAAAAAAATGAACGAGGACTCAATGTAAGAGAATGATACTTTCACTTACATGAGCATAATATGTAGTGATGTGGGACCATATTGAGGTGTGTCAAGTATTTAAGTATGGAAATTTTAGTGATAAATAATATATGTATAAATACAAATTATATATTTCTTTCTTGAGCATAGGCGAAGGTGACACCAACTCCATGGGAAGGGTATGAAGTGAGCAAAGGTTGGAAGGGAAAGGAAAGGAAAGGGGGTGGAAAAATTAATGAAGTGTTGGTGAAGTGAAGAGGTGGCAACACCAACACAAATGTTTCAAGGTTGTGAAAGGTGAGGATGGTAATGAAGCATTAATAAAGTAATAGGGTGAAAATGCATGCATGATTCAACAAAACAAATTAGGGGTAAGATTATCCCATGGGATTTTTTTCAATATTTTTTTCCAAAAAAATATTCACCAACTTCCTTTCTTTGTAAAGTGATTTTCCCAAAATTGATAGGATAATAATATTTTATTCTAAACATAGCCAAATTGTCTATAAATTGTATAAAATTCTTAGAAATATGAATATTTTACAAAAATATGACCAAACATTTTATTGTTGGAAATTTAAGGAAAAATAAGATTTACTAAGGTTTCCACACTTTAAAAAATTATGAATCCTTAAAATTTTCCTTTCATGATGAAATAGATCATAACGCTAAATAAGTACTAGTGAAGGAAATAGGCGCTAATGAATACATGGAATTAAACAGGGAAAAACAAAAGGAAGAAAAGAATGAAAGGGAAGACAAACAAGGAAAACAATAAATAAGAGAGGTGGCAACGCTAGGGTAGGAAAAAACAAGGAAAGAGGAAAGAGGCACCAGGGTTCACTGATTAGGCAATATAATACTAGGTGGGTTCATATTAGGGGGATTGAAATTCTAAAATTTAAACATTTTGGGTTCATATTGGGGTGTCATAAAGAGAATTCTTATTCGACATTAAAATTTCAAATTATGCCCTAAATAACCCATATCAACCTATAGCATGTATTTTTCCATCAATATGGGACCCATCAAAATAAAGGATTTCACAAAAGAATTAAATAGAAATTTAGGATTTGACTAGGACATTAAAATTTTACTTAGTGCAAGGACAATGTAATGAATCTCCATTTGGTATGAAGAAATAAAGGGTCGTGTGAATCTATGGCTATTGTTGGGGCCTAGTTGCTTAATATAATGATCATTAGCTTATTTATGGGTCGGTTGTTATGGTTTCTTAGGGTTTGTTACAATTTGTTTCATGAAAAGGGGGATTAATTTTTTATTTTAATGTAAAATAGTGTAAAAGTAATAACTCACCTCCTTCATGGGCATAGTGTAAATAAGGAGTCTTCGAAGCTCTTGGGCATCAATTTAAAATATTTTATATATATTTCTTTGTATAATTTTGGGGTTGCATAAGAAAAGGAAAGGTAGAGGAGTTCCATAGTTTCCTTGCTTGCAAGGTACATATGTAATCAGAGTTTTAGTTTAGGTACAAGATAAATATGAGTTTATTTCTCTGTATCATGTGAATTTTTATTTTTTTCGTGTGTTATGGATGTTATTTATGGAAGCTTTGTTGTTTTTGGTTTTTGTTCAACTCATGAATGATTAATTTAGGGTTTTAGTAAAGAATGTTGACCATCAGAAAATGGATAACAAATTCACTAGTTGAGAATGATCTTCTTTCCATATCTCCATGGATGGGTGGTAGAAGCATCACGAGGAGAGGATTGCTGCAAAAACCTAGGGTTACGGGATTTATCCACTGCTAGAACATTTCAGTAGATGGTGGTATGGTTTATTTTCTTCACCATTCATATCTATTTTCTTGAACATATATTTTATCATATTTTATTCATCCCAGTAAATATATGAAGGTCAAGGCCATGGATCCAATAGAATCAAATCGCAGAGGCTCGCGGAGGTTTTGGGGTGCATATATTTTTTTAGATACATAGACCATCAATAACATGTATATAATATAATGCGAATGGAAAAATTGGTTGAAACCCCACAAATTGGTTGTGAGATGTTGTTTCTAGAATCTAGTGATTGTTGGTTGCAACTTGCAAGGGCCATAATGACCGTGTAAGAAATATGAAATATCTTTGCAAAAAAATACACCATTTGTATATTGAAAAGATAGATTCGTCAAGACTCAAGATAACCTTTTGTCATTGAAAATTTCTCAGGTGCTTTGAGTTCTGGAATCAATTCTCATGCACAAAAGTTGAGAAATCTATGGATACTAGATTTGAGAAAGGATATCATGTCAATGAAATGGGGTGTTCATAAATGACCTCCAAAGTGATCATTGTTAATCATGAAGGGAAAATCTGTGAATGACAAAGGAAACAGAATGGTCACAAAATTAGGGGAAACTAATGCAATATTGGTCCACTAGAGTATGATATAAGGTGTGAGGAGGTTATCCTTGAATTGCTCTATCTATACTTAGATGCATAAATCCATGTTAGCAAAAACCAAGCCGGAAAACTTGAGTTGTTTCCCAGTTATAAAATTTTCATGCTGACCTCATTTTATTTTTACTTGTAGGGTAAAACTTGTCTAACTTCGAATAGACAAGTATACCAATATGGTCAGACTAATGGACCCGACTCTTTTACCTCTACAATTTTTTACTTGTCGGTTTTACCGATAGGTTTTACTTTGACAAGTTGATTTCGACAACTTGTTGATAATTGACAACTTGTTGATAATAGACAACTTGTTGATAATCGACAACTTTTCAATAAGTGACAACTTATCAGTTTTACAACTTAAATAGAACTGAACCGACAGGTTTTATTTCGACCACTTGTCGACTAGTTTTTTTTTTGTCAAAAATTACAAAGGATATTTCTTAGTCTAAAAGACTTAAGAAATTAAAAATGTTTTCACCCACCAGTAATATGAAGTAAAAACTGACTGATCTATATGGATATCGGTGGCCACCCACCTATTCCACTAGCTCAAAAAAATTGTCCATTGCGGCAGTTTCCTAGTTAGTTTTCTACGGTTTTTTGGGTCCCAAACTTTCGGAGCCGTTTTGAGACCCTAAACAGCGTTTCTTTGGCATCGAATATTGCGAAAATATGAGTCTAGTTTGGACTCAATATTTGTTGTTATTGGATGTAAATCATGGATATATATTTCCAACGAGCTATCAAGCGCCCAAATCAGAAATCATATGCAAAAATAATGACCCCGGGAAGTTGTCTATTCAACTTACCACATTGGGGCCGCAAACTTTATGACGGTTCATCTTCTAGGGTTATTTTTTGGAATTTTTGGGTTCATTCCCTCATCCTTATTATAAATAGGCCCCTTTGGCCTCACTTTGTATTGAACTTTGCACAGATGAGTGTAGCAGTCACATCTCTTCTCAAAGATAGCGACCACCATTCTAGTTATTGTATTACAGTATGTTCTATTTCCACCATTTAATAGAATATGTGTTTACTGTATCTCTGTTATCTTTGCAAAATGTCTATGTTTATGATGATATATCTGTTATTTCATTTCGTTCCCACATAAATATGGATCAGTGGTATCAGAGCTATCTTCTCTTTGATTGTTTCTCAGTGCATGTCCCCAACGAGGTCTGGATATAGAGAGTTTGGTCTCAAACTAGTTTCACTTGATCACTCTCGTCGTCCCAAATGGACACCCATGGCGGAAGAAAAGAGAGATAATGGAGAATGATATCCTATCAAATTGTTGCTCAAGGAATCCCTCGCATGACAGAGGAATGAGATGATGGATAGTTTCTCCCAAATCCTTGTACCAATGCCGGCAGTGGCAAGTGCATCTTCGACGGGCAGCCAGTTCGGGGATGCAAATCCCTTCAAGGTACAAGTTAACTTTGATATTCCTTTATTTGAAGGAAAAATCAATGCAAATGCCTAGATAATTGGTTGAATGTTCTAGAAGGGTATTTCTTTGTCCACAATTTCTCCAACAGGTAAAAGATCACCTTTGATCTCCTTAAGGCAGTCCCCCGTGTCCAAAATTGGTGGGTTACTTATTGGGAGAAAAACTCATCAGAGAAGTCTGGAATGTTTGAGAAAAATCCCACTTAGGGCTCTTTCATAAATGTTGTCAAGCAACAGTATTACCCTATGGGAAACTATGATGACCAGTATACCAAATGGACCATTATGCATTGAGAGAGGGACCAGACGGTGTCGGAGTACACCAAAAACTTTCATACCTTGCGCACAAATATGGGTACTAAGGACTTCGAGTGGCACCTGATTCTGAAATATCATAGTGGTCTACATCGGTACATCCGAACTGAGATGGACTTCCTCGACATATCTTCACTTGGATCTACCTATTGATATGCTGTCAAAATAGAGGAGAAACTTTGGCAAAAGAACAAGCGAGACTCTGGACCTGCGAATCCACCGCAAAATCAAGGCAAGGGAAACCCTAGCCTGTAGAACACAAGAAAAGGAAATGACAACCAATCCCTGCCACAAGAAAAGAAGGGGGATGGAAATACAAAGAAGGACATTGGGAAGTGGTGTGAATTTCATGAAAGCCCTTGGCATAAGACCGATGAATGTCGCCCAAAGAAGCCATTGGTGGCTGAGATAAAATATTCAGAATCATATCTTGATTCTGATTTTGAACCTAATGCCCCAATTGTATACAATGGAAAGCATATCATTGATGCAGACCCCACTGCCACTATTGCTACCGCATAGATTCAACTAGAGGAACCTGTATATTCAGATGTAGAGGAGTTCCTCTTCCACTCGCAGATGTGGGTGAAGGGAAACCCACTACATTTTGTTGTTGACAGTGGCATTCACAAGAACATGATCTCAGTAGAAGTTGTCAAGAGATTGCAGCTTCCGACAACACCACACCCGAAACCCTACAACATTGGGTGGCTAATCCAAGGACGAGGTGTTTGCATTACTCAATAATGAATCCTACCATATGGCATCGAGCCTTTCAAAGACGAGGCACTCTGTGTTTAGGCCCCACTTGAAGTTTGTGATGTTCTTTTAGGACAACCATATATGTGGCAGCATCATGTTGTAATATGAGTCACGACCTCGCAGTGTCATATTTACTTTGGGAGGAAAAATCTATCGAATACCAAATATAGTTGCACCTAACATAGTCTCACAAGGTAGGAAGATAATCTCCCATATCATAAAATTATTCCTCTTCACAATTGTGTCCAAAGGAGAACATCAGATTACCTCCACACCCTCAGTACAGGGTATCTCTTCTCATCAAACACAAGAAGAAAAAAGAGTCCTTGTTTCCTCATACATCTGAGTACCTCTACGATGCAACACCATGAATTCAAGGTGCTCCTCCAAAAAAAATAATCCACACAACCATTACAACGCTCTCGGGATGCCAAAGAAAAGCTACCTTTTCACTTCAGCAAATGACGCACCAGAAGATCAAATCAACACGCAGTTTGAGATATGATACGAGGTTCAACGCAATGGAGAACATTACTTCCTAAGGAGGGAGGATTGATCCATACAGAGATCGGTGGCCACCCACCTATTTCACTAGCTCAAAACAATTCTCCATTGTGGCAGTTTCCTAGTTATTTTTCTACAGTTTTTTGGGTCCCAAACTTTCGGAACCGTTTTGAGGCCCTAAATAGTGTTTTTTAGCATCAAATGCTGGGAAAATTTGAGTCCATTCTGAACTCAATATTTTATGTTATTGGATGTAAATCTCAGATAGATATTTCCAATGATCTATCAAGCACCCAAATCGGAGATCATATGCAAAAGTTATGACCCCGAGAAGTTGTCTGTTCAACTTACCACCTTAGGGCCACAAACTTTATGATGGTTCATATTCTAGGGTTATGTTTTGGAATTTTTGGGTTCTCTCCCTTGTCCTTATTGTAAATAGGACCCTTTGGCCTCACTTTGTATTAAACTTTGCATGAATGAGTGTAGCAGTCACATCTCTTCTCAGAGATAGCGACCACCATTCTAGTTATTGTATTACAGTATGTTCTATTTCCACCATTTAATAGAATATGTGTTTATTGTATCTCTGTTATATTTGCAAAATTTCTATGCTTGTGATGATATCTCTGTTATTTCATTTCGTTCCCACATAAATCAAGATCATCGACATAACAACAATTCTACAAAATTAAAAAATCATATACCCAAACATTAAGGAGACTTGTGTCGACCACTCTACTGTAAAACCTGGAACTTTTATTGGGTGAGAAATTTATCGATTCTTTGATCTTTCACTCAAGCCATAAATGTAAAAAACATTTACACAAATAATTCTATATAAAATGTTGGCTATGTAAACATGCATTTCAACCATAAACTATTTGATATATATAACTTGTCGAGAAATCACAAAAGGTAATACAAACTTGCCGGTTGTTCAACAGATTCTTTTACAAAGTTTTGGCTCTTTGACAGAATCACACACACAGAAGCTTGAGCTTCAAATCTATCGTTTCTTCACTCTCTGCTCATATTTTTTTCTTTCTCTCTTTCTTTTCTCTTAGAGTTCACTCTGATTTACAAACTTCTTCTTCTATTTATAGGAAACCTAAAATTGCTTCTCTGTGATTTTACAGAATTTCCATTAATGGTTGTAATAACTATCTACCTAAAACTTAAGTTCATAAATTTAATTCGACTAGTTTACATTGCAGAGTCGTGAACTCTTCACTCTTGTCAGGATGACTGACAAAGAAAGAACTGATACGGACTTTGGCAGAGTCGGCTGAGGTCTGGTATGGATTTTGCGAGTAATTACTTTTTCCAACACTCCCCCTTAATTATGAGCTGATGGGGATATTAAAAACAAAAATTTACTAAATGTTTCAGAGCTTAGACTTTCTTTGTGCATGACAGATTTCACTATATAGAACTTGTCATTCCAATATAACTATCCAGATACTGGAATGTGTCCTTTGCCAATGGTTTTGTAAATATGTCTACAAGTTGATCTTCAGACCTGCACAATTCTAAACAAATTTCTTTGTTGTTCACCAACTCTCTTATGAAATGAAACCTTATGTCGATGTGCTTGGTTCTCTTATGGAACACATGATTCTTGGATAATGCAATGGCTGAATTGTTGTCACGGAAAATTGTTTTTTGTTCTTTTTGGTTCTATGACAAGTATTTTAACACTCTGTGCATCCATACAGCTTGGCATGAAACACTTGTAGCTACAACATGCTTTGCTTCTATCGAAGACAAAGTTACTATGGGTTTTTTCTTTGAATCCCATGAAACAACACATCTACCAAAATGAAATGTGTACCCATATGTGCTCTTCCTGTCATATATGTTGCCTCCATTGTCACTGTGAGTGTAGCCAATGAGTTTAAATTTTTCTAAGGTTTAATACATAAGGTATTTTGTGTCACTTACATACCTTAGAATCCTGCTTTCCAATCAGAGTATTTTGGTGACTCCATGAATCTTGATATTAAACTTACTTCATACATGATGTCTGGTCTTGTCACTGTTAAATACATAATGCTGCCAACAAGCCTTTTAAATACCGTTGGATCTACAGTTGATCCTTCATCATCCTTGCTCAATTTTAAACCTGTTAATACTGGTGTTGGGATTTTCATGCAATTAGACATATTAAATCTTTTTAAAACTTCACTTGCATATTTAGACTGTCATATAAATATACCACTTTCAGACTGCTGAACTTCAATGCCCAAAAAACACTTCATGAGCCCCAAATCAGTCATTTCAAATTCACTTTCCATGACTGCTTTAAATTCCTCTATTCCAAACTCACTAGTAAATATTAAATCATCTACATGCAGGAATACAATTAACATCTTACCTTGCTCATTAACTTTGGTGTACAAATTTGGTTCACTTTCACTTCTGTGAAATCCATTTTTAGTAAGATAGGAATCAATCCGACTATACCAAGCTCTAGGAGCTTGCTTCAAACCATAGAGTGAATTTTTCAGCTTGTACACTTTATTCTCTTGACCTAGAACTTCATAGCCATTAGAGGAAATTTGAACTCAAAATGGGCCTCCTGAGAAAAATTAATAAAATACTAGTTAAAATAATAAAATAATATTTATTAATTTTGGAGGAAGAAAATAAAAAAACTACTTTTTTTGTTTGTATTTTCGACACATATCCCTGTATTTTTACTCAAATTTCAATCGGGAGAGCTCATTGGATGGCGAGCTCTCCCGATCGAAATTTCAGTAAAAAAACAAGGCGATATGTCAAAAATACGAATAGTTTTTTTATGATACCTATCCCCAAATTTATATTAAAAAATTGTTTAAGACCTATACGGTATTTCAAATTAAAAGAAATTTCATTGGATAACACATTATGACATGGAATTTGAATTAGAGTTAAAAGGCCCATTTTGAGTTGAAATTTCCTCTAATGCTTGTGATTGTTCTACATATACTTCCTCTTCTAGATATTCCAAAAATTTTAACTTAACATCCATTTGATAAACATGCCATTTTTTTGTGCAGCAATGGCCAAGACTATTCTGACTGTATTGATGCGTGAAACAGGTGCAAAAGTTTCATTGATTTCTATGTAGGTTTTCCATGTGAACCCTCTTGCTACCATTCTTTATTTGTGATTCTCCACATTCCCATCAGCATCTTTCTTGGTGTTGTAAATCCATTTGACGCTGATTACATCTTTATCTTTTGGTACATCTAGTAGCTCCCATGTTTGATTCTTCTCAATGCATTCTATTTCTTCATCCATGGCTTGTGCCCATACTTGTTCTTTGACAGCTTCTTCAAATGTTAGTGGATCATATATAGGAGAAAACAATGCAAAGAAAAAGGATGAATTTGGTGTACCAACTTCATATATTTCATGCAAACTTCTTGTCTTCACTGATTCTATCAATGTCGACCTCGACGATATGCTTGATGGATTTTGTTGTCCTCTTGGTGTACTTGTCGACATAGCTTCAGATGAAACTTGTGTCGATGGTCCTTGTGCTGAACCATGTCACAGTGTCATGGGAGTCGACGGTGCTGCAACCAGTTGACTTACATGTGGTATTTGAACCACTTCCTCCGCCATGTCATCATTGTCAACATTCGACACAATATTGACATTTATGTCGACAGTTCCATCCCATAATTCATTCTCGACAAATTTAACATCTCGACTGATGATCAATTTCCTTGCAACAGGATCATACAACTTGTATGCTTTTGTGTCTTCAAAATAGCCAATAAAAATACATTTTTGTCCCTTCTTGCCTAATTTATTTCTTAACTCATCTAGAACATGAGCATATGCAACAAAACCAACAAATTTTAAATGAGAAACACTATGATTCATACATGTCCATGCTTCTTGAGGAACTTTATTATTCACACTCTTAGTCGAACATCGGTTCATAATGTATACAACAATTGTGACTACTTCACCCCAATATTCATTTGGCAAATGCTTGGCTTCCAGCATGCTACGCGCCATCTCCATGATGGTTATGTTCTTTCTTTTAGAAACACTATTCTGCTAAGGTATATACCATGCATTGAATTGCTTTTGTATGCCATGGGTTTTGCAAAAATTTATAAATTCATTCGAAACATATTCACTTCCTCTGTCTATCCTTGATATTTTGATGCAGTGTCCACTCTGGTTCTCCACGAGTGCCTTGAATTGGTGAAAATAACTAAATGCATCAGATTTTTGTTTCATAAAATATACTCATGTTTTTCTTGAGTAGTCATCAATAAAAGTAAGAAAATAATTGCAGCAACAATTGGATGATGTTTGCATTGGACCACAAATATCAAAGTGCAAAATTTCAAGTGGTGTGCATGCTCTATATGACTTTCTAACTGGAAACGTCTTTCTATGCTACTTGCCAAAAATACAGCATTCACAAACACTTTCTGGTTTGTCGATCAATGGCAATCCTTTCACCATATTCTTTGTGTGCAATAGCTTCATCCCACCAAAATTCAGATGTCCAAATATGAAATGCCACAACCAGGATTCATCCTGAACTTCTATTTGAAATGCAGCCTGAAAATAAACGCTGATATTTTCTTTCTTCTCAAAGTGCTCGACTGTTTCTTTACTTTCTTCCTTGAATGCAACTCTTGTATTTGTATTTCCTTTCATGTTAAGAAATATTCCCAATGGAAACAAGCGATTTCTTATCATTGGCAATTTTTCTATCAGCTGGTTGCTTGGGCACTTATCTTTAATCACATAGTGATTATCTTCTATGTAGACTCTATAGCCTTTCTGTATCAGCTATCCAATTCTCAAAAAATTATGTTTACGACCTTCGACATGATAGATATCAGGGATATACTTACTCTCCCCCTGTTTGGTTAGAATACCAACAGTACCTTTTCCCAAAACAGTAACTTGGATATTATTTCCAAGTGTAACATCAATTTGAACTGAATTATCTAGAGTGGAAGACAAATTTAAATTACTAGTCATATGATTGTTCCAGCATGAATCTAAGTACCATATGTCATGTGGACTTTCTTGGACAGCATTGCATTCAATTGGAGATGCATATGCCATTAACATTGCACTTTTCAAAGTGTCAGTGTTGGCTGACTGATTTAAGATTTTCCTTCCTTGGTCATATTGTCTCTTCCTACATTCATTTGCATAATGACCAAATTTCTTATAGTAATGAAATTGTATTTTTTATTTATCAAACCTCTGGCCACTTGGCTGACTTGGATTCTGATTTTCTCCTCTAACAGCAACATTTGCAGGACTTCTGTCATGTCCTACTCTGGAAGAACTTATTCCTCTGCATTTGGATTTGTTTCTCTGCCTGCCTCTATCATGGCTTATGGATGATTGTGCTGCGAATGCACCTTCCAATGATGTGTTTGTTTTGCTCAGTTTGTGTTCATGATTCATGAGTGAAGCTTGTAGCTCATCAATGGTAAACACCGACATGTCTTTTTTTTCTTCCAAGGTCACAACCAAGGATTCAAATCTTGGGGGAAGACTTCTGAGAATTTTTTCAACTACTCTTTGGTCTTCTACGTCTTCTCCATGAGATTTCATTTAGTTTATCAAACCAACAAATCTGGGGTAGAATGAGTATATCGACTCTGAATATTTCATGGACAGAGATTCAAAATATCTTCTTAGAATTTGCAACTTGGAAGTATTTACCTTGTCTAAGTCTTGATATGCGTTCTCTAATGTATCCCGTGCCCACTTAGTAGTAATTGCTGCTACTATTCTTGGGAGTATGCTTTCATGCATGGCTTGATATATGTAGAACAAAGCTTCTCTATCTTTCTTCCTTTGTTCCCTTAGAGCATCTTTCTCATCTTGTGTGAGATTTTTATATGCTCCTTGATCTGTTGGTTCTGCATAGCCATGCTGGACTATCTCCTAGACATCATGACCTCTTAACAAAATCTTCATTGTTAGAGACCAATATTCATAGTTCTTTCCTATAAAAATTGGGGTTTGCAATGAACGAGAAGTGGAAGCCATTTTAATTTTTAATTTTCCTTATAAAATTACTTTTCCACTTTTAAGACAATATTTCTTTCCTAAACCTTTCTCTGATAGCAATTAGAGAAAACCCAGGCAACAAACTTTTGTTACTGCTCAGTTGTAAAATTTTCACACCGACCTAATTTTCTTTTTACTTGTCCGGTGAAACTTGCCTACTCCAACTAGAAAAGTCTCCCAATATGGTTGGACTTATGGACCCGACTCTTTTACCTCTACGATTTTTTACCTGTCGGTTTCACCGACAGTTTTTACTTCAACAAGTTGATTTCGACAGCTTGTCGGTTTAACAACTTAGAGACAAAAGTTAACCGACAAGTTTTACTTTGACCACTTGTCGACTGGTTTGTTTTTAGTCTAAATTTATAAAGGATATTTCTTATTCTAAAAGGCTTAAGAAATTACAAATTTTTTTCACCCACCAGTAATATGAAGTAAAACCGACACAACGACAATGCTACAGAATTACAAAATAATATACCCAAACATTAAGCAGACTTTTGTCGACCACTCTGCTGTAAAACCTCGAACTTTTACTGGGTGAGAAATTTATGGATTATTTGATATTTCACTCAAGCCGTAAATGTAAACAACATTTACACAAATAATTCTAGAGAAAATGTCGGCTAAGTAAACATGCATTTCAACCATAAACTATTTTATATATATAACTTGTCGAGAAATAACAAAAGTAATACAAACTTGTCAGTTCTTCGACAGATTATTTACAGAGCTTCGGCTCTTCAATAGAATGACACACACAAAAGCATGAGCTTCAACTCTATCCTTTCTTCAATCTCTACTCAGATTTCTCTCTTTCTCTCTTTCTTTTCTCTTAGAGTTCACTCTCATTTACAAACTTCTTCTTATATCTATAGGAAACCTAAAATTGCTTCTCTGTGAATCTACAGACTTGCCATTAATGGTTGTAATAACTATCTACCTAAAACTTAAGTTCAAAATTTTAATTCCACTAGTTTACATTGCAGATTCATGAACTCTTCACTCTTGTTAGGATGACTGACAGAGACAGAACTGATACGAACTCTGGTAGAGTCGGCTGAGGTTTGGTACGGCTTTTGTGAGTAATTAATTTTTCTAACACTCCCCCTTAATTATGAGCATATGGGGATCTTAAAAACAAAATTTTACAAAATGTTTTATAGCTTAGACTTTATCTGTGCATGACAGAGTTCACTATACAGATCTTGTCATTCCAAGACAACTACGCAAATATTGGAATGTGTCCTTTGCCAATGGTTTTGTAAATATGTCTGCAACTTGATCTTTAGACCTGCAAAATTCTAAACAAAACTCTTTATTGTTCACCAACTCTCTTATGAAATGAAACCTTATGCTAATGTGCTTGGCTCTCTTGTGGAACACATGATTCTTGGATAATTCAATGGTTGAATTGTTGTCGCAGAAAATTGTTGTTAGTTCTTACTAGTTCTGTGACAATTCTTTTAACACTCTTCACATTTAGACATCTTGACATGCAGCGCTTGTAGCTGCAACATACTCTGGTTCTGATGAAGACAGAGTTACTATGGGTTGTTTCTTTGAATCCCATGAAACAAAACCTCTACCAAAATGAAATGTGTACCCAGATGTGTTGTTCCTATCATCTATGTTGCGTCCATTATCACTGTCAGTGTAGCCAACGAGTTTAAAAAATTTTGAGGTTGAATACATAATGCCAAGGTATTTTGTGCCACTTAAATAAATCATAATTATTTTACCTCCTTGCCAATGAGAGTATTTTGGTGACTCCATTAATGTTGGTATCATACTTACTCCATACATGATTTCTAGTCTTGTCACTGTTAAATGCATAAGGCTGCCAACAAGCATTTTAAATAGCATAGGATCTACAGTTGATCCTTCATCATCCTTGCTCAATTTTAAACTTGTTATTACTGGTGTTGGGGATGTCTTGCAATTGGACATATTAAATCCTTTTAAAAATTCACTTGCATATTTAGATTGTGATATAAATATACCACTTTCAGACTGCTGAACTTAAATTCCCAGAAAAAACTTTATGAGCCCCAAATCAGTCATTTAAAATTCACTTTCCATGAATGCTTCAAATTCTTCTATTCCAAAGTCACCAGTAAATATTAAATCATCTACATACAGGAAAACAATTAACATCTTATCTTGCTCAGTAACTTTGGTGTACAAAGTTGGTTCACTTTCACTTCTATGAAATCCATTTTCAGTGAGATAGGAATCAATCTGACTGTATCAAGCTCTAGGAGCTTGCTTCAAACCATAGAGTGCCTTTTTCTTCTTGTACACTTTATTCTCTTGACCTAGAAATTCATATAGTTTTTGTTGTTCCACATATACTTCCTCTTCTAGATAGCCATTCAAAAATGTTGACTTAACATCCATTTGATAAAAATGACATTTGTATTGTGCAACAATGGCTAAGACTCTTCTGACTGTATCCATGCATGCAATAGTTGCAAAATTTTCATTGAAGTCTATGTCAGGATGTTTTGTGAACCCTCTTGCTACCATTCTTTCTTTGTGCTTCTGCACATTCCCATCAGCATCTTGCTTGGTCTTGTAAATCCATTTGACATTGATTACGTCTTTATATTTTGGTACATCTACCAGCTCCCATGTTTGATTCTTCTCAATGCATTCTATTTCCTAGTCCATGGCTTGTTCCCATGCTTGTTCTTTGACAACTTATTCAAATGCTAGTGGATGATATATAGGATAAAATAATGCAAAGAGAGAGAATGGATTTGTTGTACCAACTTCATATATTTCACGCAGACTTCTTGTCTTCACTGATTCTGTCGATGTCAAAATCGATGAAATGCTTGATGGAGTTTGTTTTCCTCTTGGTGTACTTGTCAGTGTAGCTTCAGCTGCAACTTGTGTTGAAGGTCCTTGTGCTAAACCATGTCATGGTGTCGTCGGAGTCGATGGTGCTGCAACTAGTTGACTTACATGTGGTATTTGAACCACTTCCTCTGCCATATCATCACTATCGACATTCAACACAATCTTAACATTTATGTCAATAGTTCCATCAAATGATTCATTTTTGACAAATTGAACATCTCTACTTATGATCACTTTCCTTGTGACATGATCATACAACTTGTATGCTTTTGTGTCTTCAGAATAGCCGAAAAAATACATTTATCTCCCTTCTTCTCTAATTTATTTATTAGGTCATTTGGAACATGAGCATATGCAACAGAACCAAAAAATTATAAATGAGAAACACTATGATTCATACCTGTCCATGTTTCTTGAGGAACTTTGTTCTTCTCACGCTTTGTCGAACATGGGTTCATAATGTATACAGCAGTTGTGACTGCTTCACCCCAATATTAATTTGGAAAATGCTTGGCTACCAACATGTTGTGCGCCATCTACATTATGGCTTTATTTTTTCTTTCGAAAACACCATTCTGCTAAGGTGTATATTGTGCAGTGAATTGCTTTTGTATGCCATGGGTTTTGGAAAAAAATAGAAATTCATTCGAAACATATTCACCTCCTATGTCTGTCCTTAATATTTTGATGCGATATCCACTTTGGTTCTCCATGAGTGCCTTGAACTGTTGAAAATAACTAAATGCATCATATTTATGTTTCAGAAAATATATCCATGTTTTTCTTGAGTAGTCATCAATAAAAGTAAGAAAATAATTGCAGCCACCAATGGATGATGTCTGCATTTTACTACAAATATCAGAGTGCACAATTTCAAGTGGTGTGTGTGCTCTATATGAATTTCCAACTAGAAAAGTCTCTCTATGCTACTTGCCAAAAATTCATCCTTCACACACCCTTTCTGTTTTGTCAATCAATGGAAATCATTTCACCATATTCTTTGTGTGCAGTAGCTTCAACCCACCAAAATCCAGATGTCCAAATCTGAAATGCCACAACCGGGATTCATCCTGAACTTCTATTTGAAATGCAGCATGAAAATTAGTGCTGTTATTTTCTTTATTGTCGAAGTGCTCGACTATTTCGTTACTTTCTTCCTTGAACGCAGCTCCTGTATTTGTCTTTCCTTTCATGATGGGAACTATCCTCAATGGAAACAAGTGATTGCTTATCATTGGCACTTTTTCTATCAGTTGGTTGCTTGAACACTTGTCTTTAATCACACAGTGATTATCTTCTATGTAGACTCCGTAGCCTTTCTGTATCAACTATCTAATGCTCAAAAAATTGTGTCTCAAACCTTTGACATGATAGACATCAGGGATATACTTACTCTCCCCCTGTTTGGTTAGAAAATCAATATTACCTTTTCCCAAAATAGTAACTTGGACATTATTTCCATGTGTAACATTAGTTTGAAATGAATTATCTAGACTGGAAAACAAATTTAAATTACCAGTCATATGATTGTTGTAGCCTAAATCTAAGGGCCATATGTCATGTAGACTTTCTTGGACAACATTCCATTCAATTGGATATGCATATGCCATTAACATTGCACTTGTTGAAGTGTTGGTGTTGGTCGACTGATTTGGGCTTTTGCTTCCTTGGTCATATTGTTTCTTCCTACATTCATATGCATAATGACCAAATTTCTTACAGTAATCACATTCGATTTTTTATTTTTCAAACCTATGGCCACTTGGCTGACTTCAATTTTGATTTTCTCCTCTAACAACAACATTTGCAGGAATTATGTCGCATCCTCCTATGTAAGAACTTCTTCCTCTACCTCTAGAGTTGTTTCTCCCCCTGCCTCTACCACCAATTATGGATGAATATGTTGTGAATGCACCTTCCAATGATGTGTTTGTTCTGGATTGATGAGTGAAGCTTGCAACTCATCAATGGTAAACACTGACATGTCTTTTTTTTCTTCCAAGGTCACAACCAAGGATTCAAATCTTGGGGGAAGACTTCTGAGAAATTTTTCAACCACTCTTTGGTATTCTATGGCTTCTCCATGAGATTTGAGTTGGTTTATCAAACCAACAAATATGGTGTAGAATGAGTCTACCGACTTTGAATCTTTCATAGACAGAGATTCAAAATCTCTTCTCAGAATCTGCAACTTGGAAGTATTTACCTTTTCCAAGCCTCGATATGCAGTATCCAATGTATCCCATGCCCTCTTAGTGGTAATTTTTGTTGCTTCTCTTGGGAGTATGCTTTCATGGATGGCTTGATGTATCTAGAATAGATATTTTCCATCTTTCTGCCTTTATTCCCTCAGAGCATCTTTCTCAGCTTGTGTGAGATTGTTATATGATGCTTGATATACTGGTTTTGCATAACCATGTTGGACTATCTCCTAGACATCTTGACCTCTGAACAAATCCTTCATCGTTAGAAACCAATATTCATAATTCTTTCCTATAAAAATTGGGTTTTGCAATGAAGCAGAAGTGGAAACCATTTTTTATTTTTAATTTTCCTTAGGAAATCACTTTTCCACTTTTAAGAAAAGATTTATTTCCTAAACATTGTTCTGAAACCAGTTAGCAAAAACCGATCCAGAAAACTTGAGTTACTACTCAATTATAAAATTTCCATGCCAACCTCATTTTCTTTTTACTTGTTGGGTGAAACTTGTCCAACTCCGACTAGACAAGTCTACCAATATGGTTGGACTTATGGACCCGACTCTTTTAACTCTACAAGTTTTTACTTGTTGGTTTTACCGAAAGGTTTTACTTTGACAAGTTGATTTTGACATCTTGTCAGTAACCGACAACGTTTTGCTTTTACAACTTAGACAGAACTTAACCAATAGGTTTTACTTCAACCACTTGTCGAATGGTTTGTTTTTAGTCAAAATTTACAAAGGATATTTCTTAGTCTAAAAGACTTAAGAAATTAGAAAAAAATTTCACCCACCAGTAATCTGAAGTAAAAACCGACACAACAACAATTCTACAGAATTACAAAATACTATACCCAAACATTAAGGATACTTGTGGTGACCACTCTGTTGTAAAACCTGGAACTTTTACTGGGTGAGAAATTTATGGATTCTTTGATCTTTCACACAAGCCGTAAATGTAAAAAACCTTTACACAAATGATTTTGGTGAAAATGTCAGCTAATTAAACATGCATTTCAACCATAAACTATTTGATATATTTAACTTGTCGAGAAATAACAAAAAGTAATACAAAATTGTTGGTTGTTCGACAGATTATCTTACAGAGCTTCGGCTCTTCGACAAAAGCTTAAGATTCAACTCTATTCTTTTTTCACTCTCTGCTCATAGTTCTCTCTTTCTCTCTTTCTTTTCTCTTAGAGTTCACTCTGATTTACAAACTTCTTCTTCTATTTATAGGAAACCTGAAATTGCTTCTCTATGAATATACAAACTTGCCATTAATGGTTCTAATAACTATCTACCTAAAACTTACGTTCAGAAATATAATTCGACTAGTTTACATTGCAAAGTCATGAAATCTTCACTCTTGTCAGAATGACTGACATAGACAGAACTAATAAGGACTCTAGTAGAGTCGTCTGATTTATAGTATGAGTTCTGCGAGTAATTAACTTTTCCAACACTCCCCCTTAATTATGATCATATGGGGATCTTAAAAAAAAAATTACAAAATGTTTCAGAGCTTAGACTTGCTCTCTGCATGACAGAGTTCACTATGCACAACTTGTCATTCCAAGATAACTACACAGATACTGGAATGTGTCCTTTGCCAATAGTTTTGTAAATATGTATGCAAGTTGATCTTCAGACCTGCAAAATTCTAAACAAATTTATTTGTTGTTCACCAACTCTCTTATGAAATGAAACCTTATGTCGATGTGCTTGGTTCTCTTGTGGAACACATGATTCTTGGATAATTCAATGTCTGAATTTTTATTGCAGAAAATGTTTGTTCGTTCTTGTTGGTTCTGTGACAAGTCTTTTAACATTCTCTGCATCAAGACAACTTGACATGTAGCACTTGTAGCTGCAACATACTATGCTTCTGCTGAAGACATAGTTACTATGGGTTGTTTCTTTGAAGCCCACTTAACAACACCTGTACCAAAATGAAATGTGTAACCATATGTGCTCTTCCTGTCTCCATTCTCACCATTAGTGTAGACAATGAGTTTAAAATTTTATGAGGTTTAATGCATATTGCCAAGGTCTTTTGTGCCACTTACATAACTCAGAATGCTTTTACATACTTTCCAATGAGATTCGTTTGGTGACTCCATGAATCTTGAGATCAGACTTACTCCATACATGATTTTTGGTCTTGTCGTTGTTAAATACATAAGGCTGTCAACAAGCCTTTTAAACAGCGTAGGATCTACAGTTCATCCTTCATCATCCTTGCTCAATTTTAAACCTGTTATTACTGGTGTTGGGGCTGTCTTGCAATTAGACATATTAAATCTTTTTAAAAATTCACTTTCATATTAGACTGTGAAATAAATATACCACTTTCAAACTGCTGAACTTTAATTCCCATAAAAAACTTCATAAGCCCCAAATCAGTCATTTCAAATTCACTTTCCATGACTGCTTTAAATTATTCTATGCCAAAGTCAATAGTAAATATTAAATCATCTACATACAGGAAGACATTTAACATCTTACCTTGCTCATTAAATTTGGTGTACAAAGTCGGTTCACTTTCACTTGTGTGAAATCCATTTTCAGTGAGATAGGAATCAATCAAATTGTACCAAGCTCTAGGAGCTTGCTTCAAACCATAGAGTGCCTTTTTCAACCTGTACACTTTATTCTCTTGAACTGGAACTTCTTAGACTTGTGGATGGTCCACATATACTTCCTTTTCTAGATATCCATTCAAAAATGTTGACTTAACATCCATTTGATAAACATGACATTTTTTTGTGCAGCAATGGACAAGACTATTATGATTGTATCCATGCGTGCAATAAGTGCTTTCATTGAAGTCTACGTCGGGTTGTTGTGTGAAACCTCTTGCTACCATTCTTGCTTTGTGCTTCTGCACATTCCTGTCCGCATCTTTCTTGGTCTTGTAAATCCATTTGACGATGATCACATCTTTATCTTTTGGTACGTCTACCAGGTCCCATGTTTGATTCTTCTCATTGCATTCTATTTCTTCATCCATGGCTTGTGCCCATACTTGTTCTTCAAATGCTTCTTCAATTGTTAATGGATCATATATAGGAGAAAATAATGCAAAGAGAGAGAATGAATTTCATGTACCAGCATCATATATTTCACGTAGACTTCTTTTCTTCACTGTTTTTTTCGATGTCAACCTCGACGAAATGCTTGTTGGAGTATGTTTTACTCTTGGTGTACTTGTCAGTGTAGCTTGAGTTGCACCTTGTGTCGATGGTCCTTGTGCTAAACCATGTTGCGGTGTCATGGCAGTCGACAATGCTACAACCGTTTGACTTACATGTGGTGTTTGAACCACTTCCTCTACCATGTCATCATTGTCGATATTTGACACAATCTTGACATTTATGTTGACAGTTCCATCCCATGATTCATTCTCGACAAATTGAACATCCCGACTGATGATCACTTTCCTTGCGACAGGATCATACAGCTTGTATGTTTTTGTGTCTTTAGAATAGCCGACAAAAATACATTTTTGTCCCTTCTTGTCTAATTTATTTCTTAGATTATCTTGAACATGAGCATATTCAACACAACCAAAAAAATTTAAATGAAAAACACTATGATTCATACATGTCCATGTTTTTTGAGGAACTTTGTTCTTCACACTCTTTGTCGGACACCATTTCATAATGTATACAGCAGTTGCGACTACTTAACCCAAATATTCATTTGGAAAATGCTTGGCTGCCAACCAGCTACACGCCATATCCATGATGCTTTTGTTCTTTCTTTCGGAAACACCATTCTGCTGAGGTGTATATAGTGCAATGAATTTCTTTTGTATACCATGGGTTTGCAAAAATTTAGAAATTCATTCGAACATATTCACCTCCTCTGTCTGTCCTTAATATTTTGATGTGGTGTCCACTCTAGTTCTCCACGAGTGCCTTGAACTGCTGAAAATAACTAAATGCATCGAATTTATGTTTCGGAAAATATAGCCATGTTTTTCTTGATTAGTCATCAATAAAAGTAAGAAAATAATTGAAGCCACCAATGGATGTTGTCTGCATTGGACCACAAATATTAGAGTGCATGATTTTAAGTAGTGTGCATTCTTTATATGACTTTTCGACTAGAAAAGTCTCTCTATGCTACTTGCCAAAAATGAAACCTTCACAAATCCTTTCTGGTTTTTCGATCAATGGAAATCCTTTCACCATATTATTTGTGTGCAGTGGCTTCATCCCATCAAAATTTAGATGTCCAAATCTGAAATGCCACAACCAGGATTCATCCTGAACTTCTGATTGAAATGCAGCCTGAAAATCAGCACTGCTATCTTCTTTATTATCAAAGTGCTCGATTGTTTCTTTACTTTCTTCCTTGAACGCAGCTCTTGTATTTGTCTTTCCTTTCATGTTGGGAACTATCCTCAATGGAAACAAGCAATTTCTTATCATTGGCACCTTTTCTATCGTTCGGTTGCTTGGACGTTTGTCTTAATCACACAATGATTATCTTCTATGTAGACTCTATATCCTTTCATTCTCAGTTTTCCAATGCTCAACAAATTGTGTTTCATGCCTTCGACATGATAGAAATCAGGGATATACTTACTCTCCTCCTGTTTGGTTAGAATACCAATAGTAGATTTTCCCAAAACAGTAACTTGGACATTATTTCCAAGTGTAACATCAATTTGAACTGAATTATCTATACTGGAAAACCAATTTAAATTACCAATCATATGATTGTCGAAGCCTGAATCTAAGTACTATATGTCATGTGGACTTTCTTGGACAACATTTCATTCAATTGGAGATGAATATTCCATTAACATTACACTTGTCGGATTGTTGGTGTTGGTCGAACGATTTGGGCTTTTCCTTCCCTGGTCATATTGTTTCTTCCTGCATTCATATGCATAGTAACCAAATTTCTTACAGTAATGACATTGGATTTTTTATTTATCAGACCTCTGCTACTTGGTTGACTTGGATTATGATTTTAACCTCTACCAGCAACATTTGCAAGACTTTTTATGCGTTCTCCTCTGGGATAACTTCTTCCTCTACCTATGGATTTGTTTCTCCCCCTGCCTCTACCACAGCTTATGGATGACTGTGCTACGAATGCACCTTCCAATGACATGTTTGTTCTTCTTAGTCTGTGTTCATGATTGATGAGTGAAGCTTGTAGCTCACCAATGGTAAACATCGATATGTCTTTGTTTTCTTCCAAGGTCACAACCAATTCAAATCTTTGGGGAATAATTCTGTGAACTTTTTCAACCACTCTTTGGTATTCTATGGATTCTCCATGAGATTTCATTTTGTTTATCAAACCAACAAATCTGGTGTAGAATGAGTCTACCGACTCTGAATCTTTCATGGACAAAGATTCAAAATCTCTTCTCAGAATCTACAGCTTGGAAGTATTTACCTTGTCCAAGCCTTGATATGCAGTCTCCAATGTATCCCATGCCCGTTTAGTGGTAATTATGGTTGATACTCTTGGGAGTATGCTTTCATGCATGGATTGATGTATTTATAACAAAGCTTTTCCATCTTTCTCCATGTGTTCCCTCAGAGCATCTTTCTCAGCTTGTGTGATATTGTTTTATGCTGCTTGATCTGTTGGTTCTGCATATCCATGTTGGAATATCTCCCAAACATATTGACCTATGAAAAAATCCTTCATTGTTAGAGACCAATATTCATAATTATTTCCTATAAAAATTTGAGTTTGCAATGAACCAGAAGTGGAAGCCATTTTTAATTTTTAATTTTCCTTTGAAAATTACTTTTCCACTTTTAAGACAAGATTTCTTTCCTAAACCTTTCTCTAATACCAGTTAGAAAAAATTGAGCTGAAAAACTTGAGTTACTGCTCAGTTATAAAATTTTCACGTCGAACTCATTTTCTCTTTACTTATCAAGTGAAACTTGTCTAAATCTGACTAGACAATTCTACCAATATGGTCAGACTTATGGACCCGACTCTTTTACCTCTACAGGTTTTTACATGTCGGTTTTACTGACAGGTTTTACTTTGACAAGTTGATTTTGACAACTTGTCGATAACTAACAACTTGTTGGTTTTACAACTTAGACATAACTTAACCAACAGGTTTTACTTCGACCACTTGTTGGCTGGTTTGTTTTTAGTCGAAATTTACAAAGGATATTTCTTAGTCTAAAATATTTAAGAAAGTACAAATATTTTTCACCCACCAGTAATATGAAGTAAAAACCCACACAACAATAATTCTACATAATTACAAAATCATATACCCAAACATCAAGGAGACTTGTGTCGACCACTCTGTTGTAAAACCTGGAACTTTTACAGGGTGAGAAATTTATCGATTCTTTGATTTTCACTCAAGCTGTAAATGTGAACAAAATTTACACAAATAATTCTAGAGAAAATGTCATCTAAGTAAACATGCATTTCAACCATAAACCATTTGATATACATAACTTGTCGAGAAATAACAAAAGGTAATTCAAACTTGTCGGTTGTTTAACAAAGTCTGTTACAGAGCTTCAACTCTTCGACATAATCACACACACATAAGCTTGAGCTTCAAATCTATCTTTTCTTCACTCTCTGCTCAGAGTTCTCTCTTTCTGTCTTTCTTTTCTCTTAGAGTTCACTCTGATTTATAAACTTCTTCTTCTATTTATAGGCAACTTGAAATTGCTTCTCCGTGAATATACGGACTTACCATTAATGGTTGTAATAACTATCTACCTAAAACTTATGTTCATAAATTTAATTCGACTGGTTTACATTACAGAGTCATGAACTCTTCACTCTTGTCAGGTTGTCTGATAGAGACAAAACTGGTACGGACTCTGGCAGAGTTGGTTGAGGTCAGGTACAACTTATGCAAGTAATTACTTTTTCCACTACTCCCCCTTAATCATGAGCAGATGGGGATCTTAAATACAAAATTTTACAAAATGTTTCAGAGCTTAGAATTTCTCTATGCATGACAAAGTTTAGTGTGCAGAACCTGTCATTCCAAGACAACTACGTAGATACTGGAATGCGTCCTTTGCCAATGATTTTGGCAAGATGTCTGCAACTCGATCTTCAGACCTCCAAAAGTCTAAACAAATTTCTTTGTTGTTCACCAACTCTCTTATGAAATGAAATATTATGTTGATGTACTTGGTTCTCATGTGGAACACATGATTCTTGGATAATGCAATGGCTGAATTGTTTTCATTGAAAATTGTTTTTCGTTCTTCCTGGTTTTGTGACAAGTATTTTAACACTCTTTGCATCCAAATAGCATGACATGTAGTGCTTGTACCTGCAACATACTTTGCTTCTATTGAAGACAAAGTTACTATGGGTTGTTTCTTTGAAGACCACGAAACAACACATGTACCAAAATGAAATGTGTACCCAGATGTTCTCTTCCTCTCATCTATGCTGCCTCCATTATCACTATCAATGTAACCAATGAGTTTAAAATTTTATGAGGTTGAATACATAATGCCAAGGTCTTTTGTGATACTTACATACCTCGGAATTCTTTTGCCTGCTTGCCAATGAGAGTCTTTTGGTGACTCCATGAATCTTGAGATCAGACTTACTCCATACATGATGTCTAGTCTTGTCTATGTTAAATACATAAGGCTTCCATCAAGCCTTCTAAATAGCATAGGATCTACAGTTGATCCTTCATCATCCTTGCTCAATTCGAAACCTAGTATTACTGGTGTTGGGGCTATCTTGCAATTAGACATATTAAATATTTTTAAAACTTAACTTGCATATTTAGACTATGATATAAATATATAACTTTCAGATTGTTGAACTTCAATGCCCAGAAAAAACTTCATGTGCCCTAAATCAGTCATTTCAAATTCGCTTTCCATGACTGCTTTAAATTATTCTATGCCAAAGTCACCAATAAATATTAAATAATATACATATAGGAAGACAATTAACATATTACCTTGCTCATTAACGTTTGTGTACAAAGTCAATTCACTTTCACTTCTGTGAAATCCATTTTTCAGTGAGATAGGAATCAATCTGACTGTACCAAGCTCTAGGAGCTTGCTTCAAACCATAGATTCCCTTTTTCATCCTGTACACTTTATTCTCTTGACCTGTAACTTCATATACTTATGGTTTTTCCACATATACTTCCTCTTCTAGATATCCATTCAAAAATGTTGACTTAACATCCATTTGCTAAACATGACATTTGTTTTGTGCAGCAATGGCCAAGACTATTTTGATTGTATCCATGCATGCAAGAGGTGCAAAAGTTTCATTGAATTTTATGATGGGATGCTCTATGAACCCTATTTCTACCATTATCTCTTTATGCTTCTCCACATTCCCATCGACATATTTCTTGGTCTTGTAAATCCATTTGACGCTGATTACATCTTTATATTTTGGTACATCTACCAACTCGCATGTTTGATTCTTCTCAATGCATTCTATTTCTTCATCCATGGTTTTTTCCCATACTTGTTCTTCTAAAGCTTCTTAAAATGTTAGGGGATCATATATAGCAGAAAATAATGCAAAGGGAGAGAATGAATTTGGTTGACCAGCTTCATATATTTCATGCATACTTATTGTCTTCACTGGTTCTGTCGATGTCAACCTCGGCGAAATGCTTGATGGAGTCTGTTGTCCTCTTGGTTTACTTGTCGATGTAGATTGAGCTGCAACTTGTGTCGATGGTCCTTATGCAATCGCGGTGTCATGGGAGTTGACGGGGCTGCAACCGGTTGACTTAGATATGGTATTTGAACCACTTCCTCCACCATATCATCATTTTCGACATTCGACACAATCTTGAAATTTATGTCGACAGTTCCATCCCATGATTCATTCTTGACAAATTGAACATCTCTACTGATGATCACTTTCCTTGCGATAGGACCATACAACTTGTATGATTTTGTGTCTTCAGAATAGCCGACAAAAATACATTTATGTCCCTTCATGTCGAATTTATTTTTTAGCTCATCTGGAACATGAACATATGCAACACAACCAAAAACTTTTAAATGAGAAACACTATGATTCATACTTGTCCATGCTTCTTGAGGGACTTTTTTCTTCACACTCTTTGTCGGACACTGGTTCATAATGTATACAGCAGTTGCGACTGCTTCACCCTAATATTCATTTGGAAAATGCTTGGTTGCCAACATGTTGTGCTCCATCTCCATGATGCTTATGTTCATTCTTTTTGCAACACCATTCTACTAAGGTGTATACCATGCAGTGAATTGCTTTTGTATGTCGTGGGTTTTGCAAAAAATTAGAAATTCATTCGAAACATATTCACCTCCTCTATCTATCCTTAAGATTTTGATGCGGTGTCCACTCTGGTTCTCCACGAGTGCCTTGAAATGATGCAAATAACTAAATGCATCATATTTATGTTTCAGAAAGTATACCCAAATTTTTCTTGATTAGTCATCAATAAAAGTAAGAAAATAATTGCAACCAACAATGGATGATGTCTGCATTGGACCATAAATATCAGAGTGGACAATTTGAAGTGGTGTGCGTGCTCTATATGACTTTTTGACTGAAAACGTATCTCTATGTTGCTTGGAAAAAATGAATCCCTTCACAAACCCTTTTTGGTTTGTCGATCAATGGAAATCCTTTCACCATATTCTTTGTGTGCAGAAACTTCATCCCACCAAAATTCAGATGTCCAAATCTAAAATGCAACAACCAGGATTCATCCTGAACTTATATTTGAAATGCAACCTGAAAATCAGCGTTGTTATTTTCTTTCTTGTCGAAGTGATCGACTATTTCTTTACTTTCTGCCTTAAACGCAGCTCCTGTATTTTTATTTCCTTTCATGTCGAGAACTATCCTAAATGGAAACAAGCAATTCCTTTTCATTGGCACTTTTTCTATCAGTTGGTTGCTTGGATGCTTGTCTTTAATCACACAGTGAGTATCTTCTATGTAGACTCTGTATCCTTTTTGTATCAATTGTCCAATTCTCAACAAATTATGTTTCAGACCTTTGAAATGATAGACATCAGGGATATACTTACTCTCCCCCTGTTTGATTAGAATACCAACAGTACTTTTTCCCAAAACAGTAACTTGGACATTATTTCCAAGTGTAACATCATTTTGAACTGAATTATCTAGACTGGAAAACAAATTTAAATTACTAGTCATATGATTGTTGTAGCATGAATCTAACTACCATATCTCATGTGGAATTTCTTGGACAACATTGCATTCAATTGGTGATGCATATTCCATTAACATTGCACTTGTCGGAGTGCTAGTGTTGGTCAACAAATTTGGGCTTTTCCTTCCTTGATCATATTGAATATTCTTGCATTCTTATGCATAATTACCAAATTTATTATAGTAATGACATTGGATTTTTTATTTATCAAACCTCCGGCCTCTTGGATGACTTGGATGCTGACTTTCTCCTCTACCACCAACATTTATAGGACTTCTTTTGCATCCTCCTCTGGAAGAACTTCTTCGGTCGTCTCTATAGTTGTTTCACCCCTTGCCTCTACCACAGCTTATGGATGACTGTGTTGCAAATGCACCTTCCAATGATGTGTTTGTTCTCCTCAATATGTGTTCATGATTGATGAGTGAAGCTTGCAACTCATCAATGGTAAACACAGACATGTCTTTTTTTTCATCCAAGGTCACAACCAAGGATTCAAGTCTTGGGGGAAGACATCTGAGAACTTTTTCAACCACTCTTTGGTATTCTATGGATTCTCTGTGAGATTTCAGTTGGTTTATCAAACCAACAAATATGGTGTAGAATGAGTGTACTGACTCTGAATCTTTCATGGAGAGAGTTTCAAAATCTCTTCTCAAAATATGCAATTTGGAAGTCTTTACCTTTTCCCAGCCTTGTATGCGGTCTACAATGTATCCCATGCCCGCTTAGCGGTAATTGTTGTTGCTACTCTTGGGAGTATGCTTTCATGCATGGCTTGATGTATGTAGAACAGAGATTTTCCATCTTTCTTCCTATGTTCCCTCAGAGCATCTTTCTTAGCTTGTGTGAGATTTTTATATGATGCTTGATCTGTTGGTTCTGCATAACCATGCTAGACTGTCTCCTAGAAATCTTGACCTTTGAACAAATCCTTCATTGTTAGATACCAATATTCAAAATTCTTTCCTATAAAAATTCGGGTTTGCAATGAATTAGAAGTGGAAGCCATTTTTTATTTTTTTATTTTTTTTAGAAAAATACTTTTCCACTTTTAAAACAAGATTTCTTTCCTAAACCTTGCTCTGATACCAGTTAGCAAAAACTGAGCCAGAAAACTTGAGTTACTGCTTAGTTATAAAATTTTCACGTTAACCTCAGTTTATTTTTACTTGTCGGGTGAAACTTGTCTAACTCCAACCAGACAAGTCTACCAATATGGTTGGACTTATGGACCCGACTCTTTTACCTCTACAAGTTTTTACTTGTCATTTTTACCGACAGGGTTTACTTCAACAAGTTGATTTCGCCAACTTATCGGTAACTGACAACTTGTCGATTTTACAACTTAGACAAAACCTAACCAACGGGTTTTACTTCAACCACTTGTCGACTAGTTTGTTTTTAGTCGAAATTTACAAAGGATATTTCTTAGTCTAAAAGACTTAAGAAATTACAAATATTTTTCACCCACCAGTAATATCAAGTAAAAACCAACACAACAACAATTTTACAAAATTACAAAATCATATACCCAAACATTAAGGAGACTTGTGTCGACCACTTTGTTGTAAAACCTGGAACTTTTACTGGGTGAGAAATTTATGGATTCTTTGATCGTTCACTCAAGACGTAAATGTAAACAACATTTACACAAATACTTCTAGAGAAAATTTTGGCTAAGTAAACATGCATTTCAACCATAAAATATTTGATATATATAACTTGTCAAGAAATAACAAAAGGTAATACAAACTTGTCCGGTGTTCAACAGATCCTTTTACAGAGCTTCATATTTTCGACAGAATCACACAAATAGGGGCTTGATATTCAACTCTATCCTTTATTCACTCTTTGCTTAGAGTTCTCTCTTTCTCTCTTTATTTTCTTTTAGAGTTCACTCTGATTGACAAACTTCTTCTTCTATTTATAAGCAACCTGAAATTGCTTCTCCGTGAATCTACAAACTTGCCATTAATGGTTGTAATAACTATCTACCTAAAACTTTCAAAAATTTAATTCTACTGGTTTACATAGCAGAGTTGTGAACTCTTCACTCTTGTGACGCTGACAAATAGAGACAAAACTGATACGGACTCTGGAAGATTCGGCTGAGGTCTAGTATGACTTCTGCAAGTGATTACTTTTTCCAACACTCCCCGTTAATTATGAGCAGATGGGGATCTTAAAAACAAAATTTTACAAAATGTTTCGAGCTTAGACTTGCTATGTGTATGATAGATTTCATTGTACATAACTTTTCATTTCAAGATAACTACGGAGATACTAGAATGTGTCCTTTTCCAATGGTTTTGTAATGATGTCTGCAAGTTGATCTTCAGACCTGCAAAATTATAAACAAATTTCTTTGTTGTTCACCAACTCTCACTAGAGGAAATTTGGGGTCTAAAATGGGCCTTATAAGAAAACGTGCCAAAATAAGTTTTTGTGAGTTGGAATTCAAGAACCAATAGAATTTCAATAAAATAAGTCAACCATAATGGTTGAATTGACATATTTGTCATTAAAAAAACTACTTTTTGTTTTCGTATTTTCGACATATCTCCCTGTGGTTTTACTCAAATTTCGATCAGGAGAGCTCGTTGGATGAGGAATTTGATTCCGCATCCAACGAGTACCCACACTGCATACTTTTGACGGACCCCGCTACC
>LPNX010178565.1:62556-143159 GCA_001517045.1 Pseudotsuga menziesii
TGAAATGAAACCTTATTTCGATGTGCTTGGTTCTCTTGTGGAACACATGATTCATGGATAATCCAATGGCTGAATTGTTGTCGCAGAAAATTGTTGTTGGTTCTTACTAGTTCTGTGACAAGTATTTTCACACTCTTCACATCCAAACAACTTGACATGTAGTGCTTGTAACTGCAACATACTCTGCTTCTACTGAAGACAGAGTTACTATGGGTTGTTTCTTTGAATCCCACTAAACAACACCTGTACCAAAATCAATTGTGTACACAGATGTGCTCTTCATGTCATCGATGTTGCCTCCATTATCACTGTTAGTGTAGCCAATGAGTTTAAATTTTTTTGAGGTTGAATACATAATGCCAAGTTCTTTTGTGCCACTTACATAACTCATAATTATTTTACCTGCTTGCTAATGAGATTCTTTTGGTGACTCCATGAATCTTGAGATTAGACTTATTCAATACATGATGTTTGGTCTTGTCGTTGTTAAATACATAAGGCTGCCAACAATCCTTTTAAACAGTGTAGGATCTACAGTTGATCCTTCAACATCCTTGCTTAATTTTAAACCTGTTATTACTAGTGTTGGGGATGTCTTGCAATTAGACATATTAAATATTTTTAAAACTTCGCTTGCATATTTAGACTGTGATATAAATATACCAATTTAGACTTCTAAAATTCAATTCCCAAAAAAAACTTCATGAGCCCCAAATCAGTCCTTTCAAATTCACTTTCCATGATTGATTTAAATTCTTCTATGCCAAAGTCACCATTAAATATTAAATCATCTACATACAAGTATGAAATTAACATCTTACCTTGCTCATTAACTTTTGTATACATAGTTGGTTCACTTCCACTTCTATGAAATCCATTTTCAGTGAGATATGAATCAATCTGACTGTACCAAGATCTAGGATCTTGCTTCAAACCATAGAGTGCCTTTTTCAGCCTGTACACTTTATTCTCTTGACCTTGAACTTCATAGACTTGTGGATTTTACACATATAATTTCTCTTCTGGATAGCCATTCAAAAATGTTGACTTAACATCCATTTGATAAACATGACATTTTTTTTGTGTAGCAATAGCCAATATTGTTCTAACTGTATCCATGCATGCAACAAGTGTGGAAGTTTCATTGAATTCTATGTCGGGATGTTGTGTGAACCCTCTTGCTACCATTCTTGCTTTGTGCTTCTGCACATTCCTATCGACATCTTTCTTGGTCTTGTAAATCCATTTGAATTTGATTACATCTTTATCTTTTGGTACATATACCAGATCCCATGTTTGATTCTTCTTAGAGCATTCTATTTCTTCATCCATGGAGTGTGCCCATATTTGTTCTTCGACAACTTATTCAAATGTTAGTGGATCATATATAGCAGAAAATAATGCAAAGAGAGAGAATGAATTTGGTGTACTAGCTTCATATATTTCACGTAGACTTCTTGTCTTCACTGGTTCTGTCGATGTCGACCTCGACGCAATTCTTAATGGATTCTATTGTCCTCTTGGTGTACTTGTCGACGTAGCTTGAGATGCAACTTGTGTCGATGGTCCTTGTGTTGAACCATGTCGCAGTGTCATGGGAGTCAACAGTGCTGCAACTAGTTGACTTACATGTGGTATTTTAACCACTTCGTCTGCCATGTCATCATTGTCGACATTCAACACAATCTTGACATTTATGTCGATAGTTCCATCCCATGATTCATTCTCGACAAATTGAACATATCGATTGATGATCATTTTCCTTGCGACAAGATTATACAAATTGTATGTTTTTGTATCTTCAGAATAGCCGACAAAAATACATTTATGTCCCTTCTTGTCCAATTTATTTCTTAGCTCATCTAGAACATCAGCATATGCAACACAACCAAAAACTTTTGAATGAGAAACATTATGATTCATACCTGTCCATTCTTCTTGAGGAACTTTGTTCTTCACACTCTTTTTCGAACACCGGTTCGTAATGTATAAAAAAATTGTGATTACTTCACCCCAATATTAATTTGGAAAATTCTTGGCTTCCAACATGCTGCACGCCATATCCATGATGGTTATGTTCTTTATTTCGGCAACACCATTTGCTGAGGTGTATACCATGCAGTGAATTGATTTTGTATGACATGGGTTTTGAAAAAAAATTAGAAATTCATTCGAAACATATTCACCTCCTTTGTCTGTCCTTAATATTTTGATGTGGTGTCCACTCTGGTTCTCCATGAGTGCCTTGAACTGCTGAAAATAACTAAATATGTCAGATTTATGTTTCATAAAATATACCCATGTTTTTCTTGAGTATTCATCAATAAAAGTAAGAAAATAATTACAGCCACCAATGGATGTTGTCTACATTGGACCACAAATATCAGAGTGCACAATTTCAAGTGGTGTGAGTGCTCTATATGACTTTTCGACTGGAAAAGTCTCTCTATGTTGCTTTCCAAAAATGCAGCCTTCACAAACCCTTTCTGGTTTGTCGATCAATGGAAATCATTTCACCATATTATTTGTGTGCAGAAGCTTCAACCCACCAAAATTCATATGTCCAAATATGAAATGCCACAACTAGGATTCATCCTAAACTTATGTTTGAAATGCATCCTAAAAATTAGCGTTGCTATTTTCTTTCTTATCGAAGTGCTCGACTGTTTCTATACTTTTTTCCTTAACGCATCTCATGTATTTGTCTTTCCTTTCATGTCGGTAACTATCCTCAATAGAAACAAGTGATTGCTTATCATTGGCACTTTTTCTATCAGTTGGTTGCTTGAACACTTGTCTTTAATCACACGGTGATTATCTTCTATGTAGACTCTATATCCTTTTTGTATTAGCTATCCAATGCTCAAAAATTATGTTTCAAACCTTTGACATGATAGACATCAGAGCTATACTTACTCTCCCCCTATTTGGTTAGAAAACCAATATTACCTTATCCCAAAATAGTAACTTGGACATTATTTCCATGTGTAACATCAGTTTGAAATGAATTATCTAGACTAGAAAACAAATTTTAATTACCAGTCATGTGATTGTTTTAGCCTAAATCTAAGTACCATATGTCATGTAGACTTTCTTGGACAGCATTCCATTCAATTGGAGATGCATATGCCATTAACATTGCACTTGTTGAAGTGTTGGTGTTGGTTGACTGATTTGGGCTTTGCCTTCCTTGGTCATATTGTTTCTTCCTACATTCATATGCATAATGACCAAATTTTTTACATTAATCACATTCATTTTTTTATTTATAAAACCTATGGCCACTTGGCTGACTTCGATTTTGATTTTCTCCTCTAACAGCAACATTTGCAAGACTTTTGTCGCATCCTCCTCTCGAAGAACTTCTTCCTCTACCTATGGAGTTTTTTCTCCCCCTGCCTCTACCACGAATTATGGATGACTGTGCTGAGAATGCACCTTCCAATGATGTGTTTGTTCTGGTCGATCTATGTTCATGATTGATGAGTGAAGCTTGCAAATCATCAATGGTAAACACCGACATGTCTTTTTTTCCTTCCAAGGTCACAACCAAGGATTCAAATCTTCGGGGGATAATTCTGAGAACTTTTCAACCACTCTTTGATCTTCTATGGCTTCTCCATGGTATTTTAGTTGGTTTATCAAACCAACAACTCTAGTGTAGAATTAGTCTACCGACTCTGAATCTTTCATGGTTAGAGATTCAAAATATCTTCTCAGAATCTGAAACTTGGAAGTCGTTACCTTGTCCAAGCCTTGATATGCAGTCTCCAATGTATCTCATGCCTGCTTAGCGGTAATTTCTACTTCTACTCTTGGGAGTATGCTTTCACGCATGGCTTGATGTATGTAGAATAGATATTTTCCATCTTTTTTCCTCTATTCCGTCGGAGCATCTTTCTCCGCTTGTGTGATATTGTTATATGCTATTTGATCTGCTAGTTTTGCATAACCGTGCTATACTATCTCCCATACGTCTTGACCTATGAACAAAGGATTCATTGTTAGAGTCCAATATTCATAATTATTTCATGTAAAAATTGGGGTTTGCAATGAACCAGAAGTGGAAGCCATTTTTAGTTTTTAATTTTCCTTAGAAGTTTACTTTTCCACTTTTAAGATAAGATTTCTTTCCTAAACCTTGCTCTAATACGATTTAGCGAAAACCGAGCCGACAAACTTGAGTTATTTCTCAATTATAAAATTTTCACACTGACCTCATTTTCTTTTTACTTGTCGGGTGAAACTTGTCTAACTCCAACTAGACAAATCTACCAATATGGTCGGACTTATGGACCTGACTATTTTACCTCTACAAGTTTTTACTTGTCAGTTTTACTGATAGGTTCTACTTCGACAAGTTGATTTCGACAACTTGTCTATTTTACAACTTAGACAGAACTTAACCGACATGTTTTACTTCGACCACTTGTCAACTGGTTTGTTTTTAGTCAAAATTTACAAAGGATATTTCTTAGTCTAAAGACTTAAGAAATTACAAATGTTTTTCACCCACCAGTAATATGAAGTAAAAACTGACACAACAATAATTCTACAAAATTACAAAATCGTATACCCAAACATTAAGGAGACTTGTGTCGACCACTCTGTTGTAAAACCTAGAACTTTTACTGGGTGAGAAATTTATGGATTCTTTGATCTTTCACTCAAGCCGTAAATGTAAACAACATTTACACAAATAATTCTAGATAAAATGTCGGCTAAGTAAACATGCATTTCAACCATAAACTATTTGAAATATATAACTGGTCGAGAAATAACAAAAGGTAATACAAACTTGTTGGTTGTTCAAAAGATGCTTTTATAGAGCTTCGACTCTTTGACAAAATCACACACACAGAAGCTTGAGCTTCAAATCTATCCTTTCTTCACTCTCTACTCATATTTCTCTCTTTCTCTATTTCTTTTCTCTTATAGTTCACTCTGATTTACAAACTTATTCTTCTATTTATAGGAAACCTAAAATTGCTTCTCTGTGAATCTACAGACTTGCCATTAATGGTTGTAATAATTATCTACCTAAAACTTAAGTTTAGAAATTTAATTCGACTGGTTTACATTGGAGAGTCGTGAAATCTTCACTCTTGTCAGGATGACTGACAAAGACAAAACTGATACAGACTCTGGCAGAGTCGGCTGAGGTCTGGTATAGATTCTGTGAGTAATTACTTTTTTCCAACACTCCCCCTTCATTATGAACAGATGGTGATCTTCAAAACAAAATTTTACAAATCCAAGAGGTATAGTCTTGTAGTTTTGAAAGTCTTGAAGGTTCGAATATGAACAATATATAAATTAGAATCAATATTATGATAAGAAAGAGATTCCATGATGTTAGGAGAATATTAGAGATCAACAATGACTCATGTGATGGTGAAGACATTGTGATAGATATCAATGAAGATTGGGTTGATCATGTTGGAATTATTCTCCTCTATTGATGGAATGTGGAAAATATTGAAGGAGAGAGTAAAAGAGATTTTATTATATTGTCCCTTTAGTGAGAACATGACTAGAGAACATCCATGTAGGGAATCATGGGGACATTACAGAAAAATATCTTAATAAAGGAAGAGGAAGAGGAAGAGGAGGTAGGTGACGATTAAATATGGGTAGTTGGAGGAGGAGAGAGGATAGAGTATTGGGTTAATATTGACTTTTCCAAGTGTAGTTTACCTTGGTTCAGTTAAAGATATGCTTACTATAGGTAGTTTATGGTGGACCATTTCTTTTTGTTTTATCCCTTTATCCCATGGTATTGGTGTGATGAAGCCTATTTAAAAGCTTGGAATACTCCATTGTAAAATGTCCCATGTGGCAGGTTCTTTGGTAAGTTTGGATATATTATATAGTGTCAGTGAATATATATATTTGTGGCTAGTTTTCTTCGTAAACATTTTTAGGGTCAATCTATGCTCATGTTATTGCTGATATTTATGTCACTCGTGTTGATAAGGATGAGTATAATAATCCATTGTTAAAGGTTGTGGTAGAAGCATCAGCTTCCTTTCTTGTTGAAGTAGATATTTTTTATGAGCCCATGATAGTGTGGAAACTCATACTCTACCATCCTTGGGTGAGGATTTATTTTCTATTAATTATAGGGCATAGATGAAATATATTATGCTATTGATATGTATGACAACAATTGATTCACTTTATATCTACTAGTGTAATCAATGAAAAATCGAATTCACGATTCATGCATGGGTAGAATGATAACCTTTGTAATGGATATAACCATAGTTAGAACATATTTATATAAATGTTCAACTATTAAAGGATGTAAGCCCTTTGATGGGTGATATAGATCTTGAGGTTTTATATCCATAAGGCTTGAATTCCAAGAGAATAAGAGAGATTGCAAATCTATAATGAAATTTCTGAAAGGTACATTTATAAAGACACATGACCGAAATACACTATAAAGAGAGAGAGAGAGAGGAAGGATTGTATTAATATGAACCATTACATGCAATTAGACCAACTATAATACCTCTTCTTCCCAATATTAACTCTTTCCCTACTACCTTTTTATAAGATTTTTTTTTTACTATAACAACTTTGATTAATTGACTCCATAAATTACATGTCCGTCATGTTTTCATTTAATAAAAAATTAGCTTAATGACTTTTGCATTCAAACTTACACGGTATTTCCCATTAAGATTTATATAAACCCTCCCCCCTTGAAAAATTATGATCCTCGTCATTTTACCCATGCTAAAAGAAAATAAAACCTTGCTACGCTTGTATGTTAAAATTGATGATTAAAGAAGGGTTTTTGTGGTTTACTTGTAACTTGAGTTTGTGGATGACCTATAACTAAGCTAGAAATTACTTCCAATTTATAACATGAGGCATACTTTTGTTGACCATTAATTATGGGTAAATAATCAAATGGTAGTTACCATAGGTTTTAATAAATCCAAAAATTTAAAATTCATACGAGAATGTGATTTTTGGGGTAGTTGATGTCTTTCTACAAATTTGTTCATAACTTTTGTTAGAGAGAATGAATCACATTTTTTAGAAGACCAATTAGGATATTAAAGATATATTTCCATCAATATATGGAGGTTTTTCTATTGTATCCCAAGGAGTGAAAATTTCCTTCTAAAACTCAAGGTACGCACAACCTTTTTGTGTCGAATACCTACAAATATTCAATTGATGATATTTCCCAGATTAGGAAGCAAAGTGAAATTCTGTGAAAACCCCATTTGATATGATAGAAAAAAATCAATTGAGTGATGGAATTCTATGTCAAATACCCCACTTATGTTACTAAATGTGTCTAAAGTTTGTAGAAGAGGGTCATCCTAAATGTATCCATTATTGTGCTTATATGACTATCATAAAGTTGTGGACAAGTTGAGAAATGGATGGAATAAGGTCACTCATGATTCAATTCATGCATGAAGTATTTTTAATACATTACACTCCCCTATGAAGATGAAATAATGTTGGATGTGAGAGCCACAAAGGATGACAAGGGTTTTTAGAGAAATGTGGGTTGTTATAAAGGTCATGGAACCTCTATACACACACACATACACACACACACACATGCACACATATATATATTTAATAATTCACCAAGTACATTAGTTTGTTGAAGACACCAATATTTGGGGTTCCTAGCACCAACTAAGGGATGGGGAATCCAATCCTCGACACAAGACCTAGATTGCAGAAAAGACCCATCTTTTCAAATGGATATACTAATATCCAATGGAGGACACCAGTTGTGATTGATTCAACGTTTCATCCTCGGAGTTCCTTCAACTACACTTGAAGAGGATGTTATATTAATGCAATTGCTCCTTATTAATGTGCTCCTCAAATTATAATACCTTTAGGAATCACACTATTTAGTCTGTAAATCCTTCATTCACTATGTGATTTAATCTGCAAGTCTATCTACACATTCCAACATGTCAGATATTTCATTATACATTGCTAGTAACTTTTCTATTTTATTTGTTCTACCATTCAAGGATCAATCATCATAATCATATCCTAACACATTTTTCTTGTCTATTCATCATTGTGAGACCATTTTGTTCGACCTGAAATGTTATTATTTTATTGCATTGTATTCTTGTCGATCTGACCCCACATTACTTTGTTTTTGTTAGCTAGAAATATTATTCTTTCATTGATCTGAAACCTCATCAGTATGTCACCTCATCACTTCATTTTCCTCATATTTCACCAGCAAAGATACCCCATATCAATAAGATAATACCTATCCTCGACTGACTTCATCAATTCTTCCTTCACAATCTCAGAGTCTTATATTACTTCATCTCACTTGGACTCACAGACACTTAGGGGATTCTTCAAACTTTGCTTATTTAAATTGGTTTTTATATCATCTTTCTTTTCCTTTAAGTGATGTTTTCTTAAATAAACCACCCCTAGGGGATTCTCCTTATGGACGACACCCATATTTCTTCTCTCATGGACAAGTTTTCCCATACACCTTATTTATGGTTAAGTTTTTCCAAACAACTAACTTGAGTGTGCAGTCATCTTGGTATTTTGTTGGTGTGATACAATCTATTTATGCATTGTCATTTGTATTGATGTTTAAGTCTTTTGTGCTTTCCACAAAATAATTTTCTATTTGATCTATCTCTTCATGTTGATTACTTCATCATTTCATCAGTACTTCAATTTTACTGCGCATTTTGATAAGTTACCAATTGTAAACTTCGACAATTCACACACTGCGAACTTCATCATTTCATGCACTACGAACTTCAACATTCCACCAACTTGTGTATTTCAATATATTACCAACTGGGCCTTTTCAAAATCCCTTACTACAAACTTCGACATTACACACTACAAAATTTGTTACTCCGAACTTCAACATTTCATTTTCTGGTGTACACATATGCATCATTTTTCTTGTTTTGCTAACTACGAATTTCAGCAATTGTTTCATTATTCTTGATATCACACTATTGTTGACATCAGTGACAATATTGTTCTATATACTTCTTCAAATTAGATTCAAAGCTTCACATAGTCGTATATTTCAATCCATCAATGACAATATTATTCTCTGGCATCATAGTCATACAATCCATATTTGATATCAATGACAACACTAGGTCCAACAATATCCCCCTTTGGCATTGATTTTGACAAAAAATAAAATTGAACTCTCCAAAGTGTAGGAACTCCCCATGAGTGTAAGCACTAATCATATTTCGTGTTCTTCTCCCCTTTGCATGACTGATTACTCATTACTTACTCCCCTTTATTTATTTCTCCCCCTTTGACATCAATAGAAAAGGGTTATTTTAGATTGTGATTGATTTATTGTATATCCCCCTAAGAATATGCTTGTTTTGACTTTGCTTCGCCTTCATCTATGCCTAGACTTCTGCTATTTCATCTTAACATTTTCTAGTCTTTATTGTGTTCTTCTCATGAGACTTCACTACATGGTGCCACTTATTTTCATCAAGGTTTATCCAATACATACCTTCTTTGTTCATCCATCCCTTTCATTAGATTCTAGAACCTATCAAATAATGTCGTTTCCATGTTCTTCAATTTTGTTCTAACATTCTTCAATTATGAATTGGAGTTTTCCTTGATCTTTGATTTGACTGGTTACTCATATATTTTGGTTTGCTTATTCATTGTCCAAACATTATCAGTGTTAGATATTAGGGAAGTCTACACCTTCTTCATTGCTTCCCCTATCAGGTGCCCCACATTATGAGTCCCATTGATCACATTATATTCAAGTTTGGGGTCATGCATCCACTATTTCTTCTTCTCTTGTACAATCACCAAAAGTATGGCTCAAATATACAATCATACATCAACTCAACAAGAATTTATGTCAATTTGTTCTAGCATCAACAAACTACTCCAACTATAGGTCTAAAACCTTATCTCAGTGTTTTATGTTTCGTTTATGTTCTACGACGTTAAACGTTCTTTCCAATGAATGGAAATATTCAATTTTTGTCAACCTGTCATATTGTTTCTTCAACTCTTATTAGGTCGAATTGTGCATCAAACTACCTCCAATTTGCAATGAAATATTGTGACCTATGTATGACTAGATCATTTAATCTCCTTGGTACATGCTATATATCCAATGTGAATTAATCACAAGTTTACAAACTTCAACATTAATGCAGATAGAGGAAAAAATTGCCAATTCATTCGTGCCCAAATTGAATGTGATTTTACCTTTGCATATTTTCAACCTTTATAGTGGCATGAAATCGTAAATGTTTTCCTAACTCATTTAAGAGTGATGATTAATCAAATTTAGTAATTACATTTCAAATCCGTTGAGTTGATATGAATCTTTCTGGTACAATATCTCTAAGTTTCATTTTGCTAGTGTCCAATTATCCTATAACCATATTCTCTTGGCAGTTTCGTCACAATGTATAATCCCTTGTAGTGAGTTCATTCTTCTATATCCAATATTTCCATAGTAGTTCAACCATAGAAAACTAAATTTGTGAACCTTAGAAATAAATTAAAGAATTTGGTATCTAAAATGAAAGAGGCTAACATCAGAGAATGGTATGCTCGTGCACAACTTAATCAGAGGAAATTGCAGCTATGAAGAACCACATTGAGCAGTTAGAGGAAATTGCAGCTATGAAGAACCACATTGAGCAGTTAGAGAGACATCAAAAGAGTATTCTGATACTTTTGAAATAGCTTCAGATGATATCCGGTAGTTCAGATTTCGAGAGAGATGTTTTCCATATGTTGAATTACAGTTGTCTTTGAAAACTCCTCAATGTTGACTTGAGATTCGGTTGTCATCCATTTCTTAGTGAACACAGCTGTAGTTTTGACTTGTTCCTCAAATGTTAATATTGTACATGAGAAGGGAATAACAATTTTGTACACTAATAATAACTGATATATTTGTCAGAGATGGCTTATTTGAATGTATGTACCCTTTGGATTCTACGAAAGTAGCTCCTTTATATAACATAAATTTTGATTATTTTAATGGATGTGGATGAATTCATTCTTGTATGCCAGTCTGCAAATGTTGTCTAGATTCTAATTTTCTTTTATGAACATTATTCAACATTTTTTTTAACCTTGAATTCATGATTTGTATTTAGTATTCCAGTTGAACTCAATGATATTCGCATGATATTTAAAAAGTAGCAATATGCAACAATCTTTTGTTGCTTCAATACTATTATTATCAGCTTCATCGATATATGGCTTTGGAGTTTTTCTTATCCATTTTTAGAGTACACAGGACTTTCTTGATGTAATTTTTTTATTCTACACTGTTTTTTTTTAGATTTTCTTTATGTATTGTATGAAGTGTTTTTCACTCACTGTTTTCTTGGGATCCGAAAATTTGATATTTGTTCCCAAAACCATTTCAAATGTAACATATTATTGTATGACACTACATTGAAGTATGTCCATAATAATTTCACCTCAAATATTTTACCGTGTTACTAAAGCTTTTCTTTCCATAACTCTTGCACTTCAATTCTTTATGACCAAATTCATAACAAGAAAAACAATAACCATTTAAGAAATTCCCATACCTGGACTTTTGGGCCCATTCTGATGACATATCACTTCCTAGATTGTTTTGATATTGAGAGATCTCCTTTTTATGTTCCTTCTTACTATTTCTTTCTTAGATTTTCTTGTTAACTAAATTCAAAGCATATTCTTGTGGCTTCACCTTTTCCTTTTTTAGAGGAAGAACCTATATGTTTCTTTCAGCTTGTAATCCATTTATCATCTTTGTATTTTTAAACTATTTTTTTTAACCAATACCATATTTTTCAATAGGTTACCTTTGGTTGTTTAGTATCTCGTCCAAAATTGATGAGTTGTTCTTAAAACTGAACTTAGCATCTGCTTCCATAGTATTTCCTCTGAACTCCTCTATTTCCAATCTGAGCTTGTGACATGTGTCTTGTTTATCCATAGGCTAACTTTTCAAAATTTCCTCTATTCTTTTGGATTCCTCAATTTGGTTTTTTAACCGAATGACCACTTCTCTTGTATTTTCCAGGACTTCTATGTTTTTACTGAGCTTGTCTATTTACTCTATTCTATTATCAAATTTTGTCTTCATATTCATGATTTCTTCTTCTTTGTTTTTCAAAGCTTATTCACCTTGGATTTTTAAGTCAATCATAACATTGGTGACTTGTTCATGGATTTCTTGTTATTTTCTCTTAGATTCCTCGAATAACACACTTTTCCTTTTATCTCTTTCCATTTCTTTTAGTACACACATAAATTTTCTTTCAAGAATTTCAAGATCTGCTCTTGAAACTTCAACATATGAATCATATGTTGCTCCTCTAACTTCTTCTAAAGTGGCTATAATATCATTCTTAAGCTTGAATATGTCCTAGTCTTCATTTGTAATAGAAAAAACAACTTTATTCTTTGAATCAGTGTGGTCTAAATATCTATGAGAGTACTTACCTTCATCTACCATGTTTTCATCCTTTGATCCTGCTTCTGTTGTACCTAAATATTGTATTTGATTCTTTCTAAAGTTGGATTTTATGTTCTTCACCTCAACCTAATAGAGGTTCTCCATCTTGAGCCATAATTATTTAGAAAATGTGCATTGTCATGTCTCTTCTTTGATTTTACCTAATAAATCATCGAGAATAGCCTTCAATGCCATTGAGTCATTTTTACTTGATTGCATTTTTGTTAGATACTTTAATTGATTCCTTGAAGGAGTAGATTTGCATGCAATTGTTTCCCAAACACCAAATCATCCTCACTTCATATATCCTTTTATTATTTCCCATCAAAGAATGGAGCTTCATTTGTGACAAGAATACTTTCCCATCCATTTGTGTGTTTAAGGACCATCTTCCAGTTGTTAGTTGTCTTCAAGCAACCCATTCTAATACCAATTGTTGGAACACACCAAGAACATTGAGAGGGGGGGTTGAATCAGTGTTCACACAATCAATTTAATTTTATTTGTTTAAACATTATGTATACATTAAGCATCACAAACAAGAGACACGCAAGATATATATATTTAAATATTTGATAATTCACCAAGTACATTATTTTATCGAAGACACCAATATTCGGGGTTCTTAGCACCAACTGAGGGATGAGGAAATCTTGACATTTCACCAACTTGTGCATTTCAATATTTTCCAACTTTTCACTTAGACATTACACACTACTAACTTTGTTACCTCAAACTTGGACATTTCATTTTCTTGTGTACACATCTGCATCTTTTTTCCTTTTTCTCTAACTATGCATTTCAACCATTATTTCATTATTCTTAATATCACATTTTTGTTCACATCAATGACAATATTGTTATATATACTTGTTCAAACTAGCTTCAAAGATTCAGATAGTCATGCATTCCAATCCATCAATGACAATCTTGTTCTATGGCTTCATAATCATACATTCCAATCCTATTTGACATCAATGGCAACACTAGGTCCAAAAATCTCTCCCTTTGGCATTGATGTCAACACAAAGTAAAATTGAGCTCTCTTGAGTGTAGGAACTCCCCCTGAGTGTAAGCACTGATTAGATTTATTGTTCTGATCCAATTGAGTGTGCACTACTAACGACTCATTACTTTATCCCCTTTGTTAATTTATCCCCCTTAAGCCAATGGAAAAAGGTTGTTTGATCTTGAGCTTGATTTTCTCTAGCTCCCCCTAAGAATATGTTTATTCTGACTCTACTCCCCCTTGATCTATGCTTGGACTTCTATTGTTTCATCTTGAAATTTGTTGGTCTTTATCATGTTCTTCTTCTGAAACTTCACTACATGTTTCCACTTATTTTTATTAAGGTTTATCCAATCCTTCTCTTATTTTTTTATCCATATCTTTCATAAGCTTCTACAACCTGTCCAATAATGATTTTTTCATGTTGTTCTCATGTTCTTCAATTTTGTTATACCATTCCTCAACTATGAACTTTTATTTTTTCATCCATATCTTTCATAAGATTCTACAACCTGTCCAATAATGATTTTTTCATGTTGTTCCCATGTTCTTCAATTTTGTTATACCATTCTTCAACTATGAACTGGTCTTTTCCTTCATCTCGATCCTGATTACTTACTCATATATTTTGGTTTTATTCTTCATTGTCCAAACATTCTCATTTTCAACTATTAGGTAAGTCTACACCTTCTTGACTTCTTCCCTGGTCATGTGCCCCCACATTATGAGTCACATTGATCATGTTATCTTCAAGTTTGGGGTCATGCATCCACTATTTCTTCTTCACTCATCCAATCACCAAAACGCTGCCTCAAATATATAATCATCCATAAGCTCAACAAGAATTTATGTCAATGTGTATTGGCATTCATTGTCTGCTCCAATTCTCAATCTAAAACCTCATTTCATTGGTTTATGTTTCTTTTCTATTCTATGACATTGAAATTTATTGCCAATGAATGGAAATCTTTGATTTTTGTCAACCAGACATTGTTTTTTCAACTCTTAATAGGTCAAATTGTGCAACAAACCACCTCCATTTTTCCATGAAATATTGTGACATGTGCATGAATGGATCATTTAATCTCTTTGGTACACATTAGATATCCCACGTGTGAAAACTTCAACATTAATGCAGATAGACAAAAAAATGTCAATTTGTTCATGCCCAAAATGAATGTGATTTTACCTTTGTGTCTTTTCAACCTTTCGAGAGGCATACAATTGTAAATGTTTTCCAAACACATTTATGAGTGATGATTAATCAAATTTAGTAATTGCATTTCAAATACTTCAATTTCATACGACTCTTTCTAGTACGTTAGCTCAGTTTCATTTTGATAGTGTCCAATTATCCTATAATCAGATTCTCTGAGCATTTTTGTTGCAATGTATAATCCACTACAATGACTTAATTATTATGTAGCCAATCTCTCAGCAGCATTTGTAATCAGATTCTCTTAGCATTTTTGTTGCAATGTATAATCCACTACAATGACTTAATTATTATGTAGCCAATCTCTCAGCAGCATTTCAACCGCAACAAAAAGAAATTCACGAACCTCAGAAACAAATTGGATAATTGGGCGTCTCAAATTAAAGACAAAGGATGGTATGCTCAGGCGCAAGTTAGTTAGAGGAATGAAGCGGAAATTGCAGCTATAAAGAACTGAATTGAGCAGTTAGAGAGACAACATAAGCGTATTTTAATTATTTTGAAACAAATTTGGATGATTCCCGACAATTAATAATATTTCAAAGAGATATGTTTTCCATATAGTGAATTACGCCTGTCTTTGTAGACTCTTGGATATTGACTTGAGCTTCCACTATCATCCATTTATTTGCGAACACTTTGTAGTTTTGACTTGTTTCTCAAACGTTAATATTGTACATGAGAAGGGAGCAACAATTTTGTAGACCAATGATACTGATAGACTTGTCAGTAATGGTTGATTTGAATGTATGTACCCTTTGCATTCTACAACAGTAGCTCCTTTATATAATATAACTTTTGATTATTTCAATGGATGTGGATGAATGCATTCTTGTATTCCAATCTTCAACTGTTAGCTATATTCAAATTTTGTTTCATCAACATTATTTAACATATTTTTGTTTGACCTTGAATCCATGACTTGTATATAGTATTCCATTCGAACTCAAAGATCTTCGCATGATATTTAAAAATTAGCATGATATGCAACAATCTTTTGCTTCTTCAAGACTGCTATTATGAGCTTCATCAACATATGGATTTGGAGTTTTTCCTTATCCATTTTTCAGCCTACATAAGCCTTTCATAATGTAATTTTTGATATTGTACTTTGTTTTCTTAAGCTTTTCTTTCTGTATAAAGTGTTTCTCATTGGTTGTCTTCTTAAGATCCAACAATTTTGAGCTTTATTCTCAAAACCATTACAAGTGTAGCATTTTATTGTACGAGAATATATTTTTATATGTCCATAATAATTGCACCTCAAACATTTTATTGTATTATTAAACCTTTTCTTTCCATAACTCTTACACTCCAATGCTTTATGGCCAAATTCATAACTAGAAAAAAAATAGCCATTAAATAAATTCACATACCTGGACTTTTGGTCCAATTCTGATGGCATATATCTTCCCATATTTTTTTGATATGGAGAGATTTCTTTTTGATGTTCCTTAGAATTGTTTCTTTCTTATATTTTCTTGTTGACTAAATTCACAGCATATTATTGGTCTAAGACTTCACCTTTTTCTTTTGAGGATAAAGAACCTAACTATTTCTTTCAGCGTCGAATCCATTCATCATCTTTGGATTTTTGGACCATCTTACTGTACCAAAATTTTCATTAGGTTACCTTGGTTATTTAGTATCTCCTCCAAAATTAATGAGTTGTTCTTGAAATTGAACTCAGCATATGCTTCCTTACTATTTATTCTGAACTCTTCTATTTCCAATCTTAGCTTCTGACATGTGTCTTAGCTGAATTTTAAAAAATTCTTCTATTATTTTGGATTCCTCAAGTTGGTTTTTTAACTCAATGACCACTTCCCTTATATTTTCCAGGACTTCTATGTTTTTATTGAGCTTGTCATTTGATTTCTGCATTTCTACTTCCTCTGTTAGATTATCAATTTATGTCTTTATATTCATGATTTCTTCTTCTTTGGTTTTGAAAGCTTCTTCTCCTTGGATTTTTAAGTCAATCATGACTTTGGTGACTTGTTCATGCTTTTCTTTTATTTTCTCTTAGATTCCTCGAATAGTTGATGTAATAACACATTTTTCCTTTGATCTCTTTCCAATTCTTTTGATACACACATAATTTTGATTTCAAGAATATCAATATCATCTCTTGAAACTTTGACATATGAATCATATGCTCCTCTAACTTCTTATAATGTGGCTATAATATCATTCTTAAGCTTGAATATTTCCTTCCCTTCATTTGTAACAAAATAGTCAACTTCACCCTTTGAATTAGTGCAGTCTGAATATCTATGAGAATACCTACCTTCATCCACTATGTTTTCATCCTTGGATCATCTTCTATTGTACCTAAAAATTGTATTTTATTATTGCTAGGGTTGGATTCTATGTTGTTCACTTCAACTTGATAGAGATTATCCATATTGAGCCATAGTTCTTTAGGTGGCATGCATTGTATCGCCTCTTCTTTCATTTCAACTTGATAAATCGTTGAGATTAGCCTCCAATACCATTGAGTCATTTTTCCTTGCTTTCCTAAGTTTCTAGATGCTTTGATTGTTTCCTTGAAGGAGTACATTGTCAGTTGTTTCCCAAAAACTAAATCCTCTTGAATTCAAATATCCTTTCATTCTTTCTCTATAAGAAGAATAACTTGTCCCATCAAATAATGGAGCTTTATTTGTGGACAAGACTACTTTTCCATACATTTTTTTGTTCAAGGAACGTTTTCCAGTATTTAGTTGTCTTGAAGCAACCTTCTCTAATAACATTTTTGGAACAAACCAAGAACACTGAAATGGGTGGAGAAATCAATGTTCATGTAGTCAATTTAATTGTATTTGTTTAAACACTACATATACAATAAGCATCACAAACAAGACACACACACACATATGTAACTCACCAAATATATCAGTTTGTAGAAGACACCAATATTTGGGGTTTTCAACTCCAGCTGAGGGATGAGGAATCCAATTCTTGATGTAAGATCCAAATTCTAGACATAATCCAACCTATCAAGAGGATCCAATCCTCGACACAAGACCCATCTTGTTAAGTGGATATATTAATCTCTAATGGAAGACACCAGTTGTGACTGATGCAATACTTCTTCTTTGGAGTTTCTTCAACTACACTAGAAGAGGATGTTATATTACTGCAACAACTCCTTCAAACTGCTCTCCTCAAATTATAAGTCCTTTATTCATCACACTCTTTAATATGTAAATCCTTCATTTGTTGTGTGTTTCAATCTGTGATTCTATCTGTACATTCCAATGTGTTGGATGTTTCATTATACATTCCTAGTATTTTCTATTTTTCTCATTCTACCATTGGGATCAATCATTGTCATCATATCCTGAAACATTTTTCTTGCATATTTGTCATTGTGAGAACATTTTGTTCGACTAGAAATGTTATTATTTTATTTCATGGTATCCTTGTCAATATAACACCACGTTACTTAGTTTTTATTAACCCAAAATATTATTCTTTTATCGATACAAAACCTCATCAGTATGCCACCTCATAACTTCATTTTCCTCATATTTTAGTAGAAAGTATACCCTAAATCAATAAGCTAATACATGTCCCCGGTCGACTTCATCTATTCTTCCTTCACAATATCTAAGTCTTGTATTTCTTCATCTCACCTCGCCTCACACACACACTCAAGGGATGAGTAAATCTTTGTTTATTTATATTGGTTTTAATATCAAGTTTCTTTTCCTTTAAGCATTATTTTCTTAATTGGACCTCCCCTAGGGGCTTCTCCTTGTCGGTGACACCCATATTTGTTCCTTCATGGACACGTTTTCCCGTACACCTTATTTATGGTTATGTTTTCCCAAACAACTAACTTGAGTCGGCCAATGATTAATTATCCACTTTCATCTACGTAGTCATCTTGGTCTTTTTTCGGTGTGCTACCTTTTGTCTACATACTGTCTTTTATATTACTGGTTAAGTATTTTGTGCTTTTCCTTGAAATGATTTTCTATTTGATTTGATATATTCTTATTGATGACCTCATCATTTCATCAATACTTTAATTTTACTGCGCAATTAGATACTTTACCAACTACAAATTTTGACAATACACACTACGAACTTCATCATTTCATGCACTGCGAACTTCAACATTCCACCAACTTGTGTATTTCAATATTTTACCAATTGCGCATTTCCAAACTTCTTTGCTGCAAACTTCAACATTTCACCAACTTGTGCATTTCAATTTTTTACCAACTATGCAGTATGACATTACACACTACGAACTCCATTACCACAAACTTTTATATTTCATTTTCTTTTGTACACATCTTCATCCTTTTTCCTATTTCGCTAACATGCAGTTTAACAATTATTTCATTATTCTTGATATCACACTATTCTTGAAATCAATGACAACCTTGTTGTATATACTTCTTCAAACTTGGTTCAAATATTCACATAGTCATACATTCCAATCCATCAATGGAAATCTTGTTCTGTGGCTTTAGAGCCATACATTCCAATCCTATTTGCATCAATGAAAACACTAGGTTCAATAGGATATAGTTAAATCCTTGTATGATTCTCCTAGAATGGTGAGAAAAGGTCCAAGCATAGAAAAACCTTGTAATACATATATACCAACTGTAATACTGACAATATATGCCCCAACAAATGGACAATTAGACTACCAAAGGAGGTTGGATATTGATGCAAATATTTGGACCTAAATTATGATTCGAACTCTCATTCCCATAGATCTATTACTCACTGCAATGCCTAATGTAGCTTTTAGTTACCCTTTCAAAAGTGATTAAATAGTTTTTTCATTATATTATCAAGCTAAAGTTCAAGACTTATTGTGAGTTATCATGCAATGTATATGAAAACTGCAATTTATTTTCTAGAATTGGTTTATCTATTATGAAGTGGAGTAAAACAAAATAAGAAACTCAACAAATTATCAAAGCTTAGTTATATTTCCCATTGAATAATTAAAAAAAAATCTATGTACCTTTCTAAGTTATAGAAACCAAAACAATTCCAAATATTCAATCAATGGAAATATAGGAATGGTAGATCAAAACATGAACAAACCACAACTGTGAATTATGAAACACAACAATTATTATAAATATACCTAATATAAAATAATATTCACCTATTCAAAGGAGTTGGTACTGGATCCCTCGAACAAAGTGACTAAAAATGATTTCAGGAACTTAAGGATTAAATTTCTCAATGCATGCACAAACTCTTTAGATTGAAAAATTATCTTCTTTATCAATCACTTCAATAAAAAATAATATCACATAGCTTCATCATCCCTTGTAATAACCCAATTTTTCGTAAAAATTTAAAAATTTTCAAGTGACATAAAATGTCTAGAGTTGCAGCTAAGTACCTACTAAAGGTTAGCAGAAAATGAAACAGTTTATAAAGGTAAACAATGAGTTGCATCTTTATAAGATTTTGAATAACCTATAAACGTAATCCTAAAATCTGAGTTAGTGCTTTTGATGACTTAGCAGTTGTGATTCTTTTAGAAGTAGAAAAGAACTTGTATTTTGCTTACATCGATTTGTAATCTAGAGTTTAAATGGTAAGAATTAGTTCACAACTTAATGCTTCGATTACTCAACAATGTTTGATCTATCATATTTACCCCAAAACTACTTTTTACTTTTATCTGTTTACTCAATACTTGGATGCTAAAATTACACTGAGATCTCTTATATGATCTATGGACTGCAATTACTAGCATCTCCAAAACATACTTTATTAAAAGAATTTGATCAAGAATCTCTTCCTAGATGAAATATTTTTTCCTTATTACTTTACAGTCCTTTATTTGGGTTCTTAATACTTGTATCTTACACTTGCATTCCTAGTGTATTCTTTAGCTATAAACTATACCTTTTTTCTCTATTTGTTTATAAAACTTTCAAAACAGTTTTGTTGATTGACATACTAAAGGAGATACTTATTTTTGTTTGGTCTCATTTAGCCTTTACCTCCCAATTCTAACAAAATCAAAAGGCTACTTCTAGATCTCCTTATATAGTATACCATACATCATATGTCTTTTAATGATATCAACTTAGTTAACAAATAGTTTCATTTATAAATTAAAACCCTAGAATATAATATCCGTGTTTTTAATCTTATTATTTAATATGTTGACCAAAAAATTATCTCAAAGGTAAAATATATCATAGCAATTATAGCAAAAACATAGTTTATAATGATTAAAGATTTGATTGAAAATCAATTTGTTTGCAGCGATGACTATAGAACTATAGTTATAAAGGCCATAAGCCTTTACTTCTTATTTGATTTTGTTTTTTACCAAATTATTATAATGTTATTTTAATTTAATATCATGTAATTTATAATGATTTATAGTGCAATGTTTTATTGTGTTTAAGAGTAATATTAGTACTCTTTTTTACTCTTTTACTCTGAAGGGTTAATAGATAAAATACCCTATAGTTCTGTAATATAATAAAAAAATTTACCCGATTAATTTTAACTCGGTTATTCTATTTACCTTCAGTGATTTTACAGCTGTTAAATTTTATTTAAAAAGTAAATTTATGCAAGTTTGTGAATAGGATGGAACCTATCCTTCATAAACCTGGGTAATTACCTTAAGGATACAGTAAAAACATCTGTTTTAATACAGAAACAAATATTATCTTGGAATAAATTATTATAAGAAATTATCGAGGACTACCTAGTTCTAAATCCTAAGTGATAGTTTGTTTACTATTCTTATGTTTATTTGTTTAACTTTACCTATTTTGTTTATAATGAATAATAGTATTAATGATATTTCTATGGTTAGTATGATTGCTAAATATCTTTATATACATATATTCAGTTGTTTTCTGAAGTAGGTACATTCAATAGATAGGGTGTTTACTATTGTTTCTAAGAATGAATCATATGCAAACTGTAGAAGAATTTAGTTACATTTTTCATTCAGAGTTAAATAAGAATCATCATATCTACTTAAACACCCAGCTGTACTAGAGTACTGCCTATACCAGGCATGGAAAAATATAGTATGAAAATCTATTTCTATTTATTTCTCATTTAGCATATATACTACTATTTCTAACATAATCTGTAAATTACTAAGTCCATCAATACACAATTACTCTTTTCTTCATAAACCCTAATAAAATACTAACATGCCTATATTTGAAAACTAGTAAACATTTTACTGAAGAAAGTAAATAAATATAATAACCTAAAACAATTAGAAACCTGTCAATGATGAGGTGACAACAGCTTAAGGAGGCTTTTCCTCCTAGCCAACTCTTGAGAAAGCTTAGTCTGCACTTCCTCAGGACCCCCGAGCCTGTTTCCTGGTCCTCCTGGTAGAGTACTGGGTGAAGGATGTATCCTTAAGACCTTCTGTGTAGTAATGGTTTCAGTGGTACCGGCACTATAAAAATCAGGAGGTATTCCTCTTTCAAGTGCCACCGAGCTGCTCCAGCTAAATGCACTCACTACTTCTCCAACGCCTCCTTATCAGGTAAAGATGACGACCCATGTCCTTTACTGTATGAAAGATATAAAATTCAAAATGCATTTAAAGTTATAACTAACACTTGTTCTTCTTATGCAGGTTCTTCTTTTAGTGAGTGGGGTTAGTTAGAAGCTCAGTTCTCCCATTCACAGCTTCACAAACCCCGAGTAATCCCTGCTTACACTAAGGGTTTTTCTCCTGCATTCATGTGGTGGTCCGAATGGAAATAAACTCGGTTGCTGGTTGTAAACTACGCTTAGGTTTTTACTGTTAGTTACTTCTTTTAGTTTTAGAATGATTCCGTACTGTGTGCTGGAAAGTCGAAGGCTACAGTAGCCGTGACAATATGGTTTAGTGACAGTGCCTTTATGGCCTATAAAGATGTAAAAACTTCAAGTTTTACTTTCAGCTTTAAGCCGTAACCTTTAAATGATATTTACTGGTAGTTTATTTAATGAGATTTGTAAATGACTTTACAGGGTTTTACCTGTCTTGAAAGAATAGTTACTACTTCGTTCTTTACTTTGTATAGTTGAGATTTAAACAAGCCTGAGCCTCGACCTATAGTTATAAAGGCCATAAGCCTTTACTTCTTATTTGATTTTGTTTTTTATCAATTTAGCATATATACTACTATTTCTAACATAATCTATAAATTACTAAGTCCATCAATACACAATTACTCTTTTCTTCATAAACCCTAATAAAATACTAACATGCCTATATTTGAAAACTAGTAAACATTTTACTGAAGACAGTAAATAAATATAATAACCTGAAACAATTAGAAACCTATCAATGATGAGGTGACAACAACTCAAGGAGGCTGTTCCTCCCAACCAACTCCTCGAGAAAGCTTAGTATGCACTTCCTCAAGACCCCCAAGCCTATTTCATGGTCCTCCTCGTAGAGTACTAGGTGAAGGATGTATCCTTAAGACCTTATGTCACCTGACTGGTCAAATTACCTCAGTAATCCCAACCTGCTCACAATAGTAAGAACTTCAACCTAATAGCTGCAATAAGTTCAGTCTCAGCAGTTAACCCCTCAAACTCAGTTCAGTAATCCCCTCCATCGAATTTCTCATGTGCACCTCATTCACCCTGAATGATCACCTCTCAGAATGAGCAGCCTCAGCTATCTTCAATGGAAAATTTTATAGAAATGCCTAGGTCTTCTATGTCATTTTTCACTTAATGAGCCACCTTCTCCAATTCCACTTTCTTGGGGAATCATGACCACAAATATAGGGAAGTTTCCACCTGCAACAATTGGAAGTAGTTTGAGGATGCTGCCACTTGTCAGTATACTCTCCACCCAGTCTCCTCCACCAAGTGACCAGTTAACGCTCTTTTAACAACTTCCCTAAGCTGTTGTCACATCATTTATTTATTTATAAATAAAATATTCTGAATTACATTAATTATTCTTGACCCCACTTGGTCATCAATTACAAACTTAGCATAAAATATAACACAATGTTCCTCAATAACATTAAATTGTTTTTGCAAATTGGGGTATGTGACATCCCCCTTATAGGAGAAGTGGCACTATTTTTATTCAATTTCATAATCAATTGTTTTTTAGGAAAATGCTAAGAACATGCTTGAGAATCTTATCAATTCAAGATGTTCTAACTTATAGATAAAAAAAGGGTAGGTTAATAAAAATCATATAAAAGTATATACAATAATGCATCATCTTACTTTTTCAATTGCATCCTTGTCCATATCCATACATTTGCATGGTAACATCTCATAACAATTTTCAAATTTCTTCATAAAACATATAATATGACTCAAATTCTCTCATTATTAAAATTGAGCTCACAGGAATCTATGAACCAAGGAAAAACTCACAAGAAGATTACACAAGCAATTTTACTCAAAATATGATATGAAACAGTGCAATAATGATTTGTAGTTGTAGATGCTTTCATTAATCAAAAGTAAAAATGGATAATTAATCCAATGTAACCAAGTGAATCATAACCAATCAATTTGAATACAATAGAGAGAAATTTGAATTGATTGACTCAATCTAACTGCATGGATAACAGGATGTGTCTAAGTCACTATCGAAGCTTAACTAGCTAGCTCCACTTGTCTAAATCAGTGCCTCAGTCAATTAGAATCAATTAACTAGTCTAACTAAATGTGGTAGGTGAGGAAATGCACCTTCCCACATCTAGTTAATCAATGGCTATCGCTAATAGAATATAAATGGATGTAACTAAATGTAGCTGACTCTTAAATGGGATTGACTAGTCACCATATGAACTCAACTGAAGGAGGTTGGTTTCGGCACTCCCAGTGGCTCCTAAATTGTAGGGATTGGTCTAGGAGGTGCCTAAATTGATTCATGCAAGTGAATTCAGTGGTAGTTAGCCTCAACTACTGTTCCCCACACTCTAGTAACTGGTACATGTGGCCCAATTAGGCCATGTGGACCCAATGGTGCTAGTGACTCAATAATGGCTGAAAAGACTCCTATTTTAGTCATAATTGACCAATTTGGACAAGGGAGGATTATAATCCTAACATCCCCCCTGAATCTAACTTGGAAAATTTGTGGGACCATGGTAACTAAGACCATAGGTCAACCATTACATCTAAAAGAAAAAAATAATTGCTTAATACAAACAAGGAAACAGGGGAAAACCACATGGGAAAAAATCCACCCTTCAAACTAAGAAGGTAGAATCAGGATTCAAGTTAAAAAAACTTGAGAAAATGTTGCTGCAACCTTCATCTCTGTGGTGTATCGAATCAGCATGCATGTTGTTTTGTGCATAGGGCATGGCATGTATACTTCTCCATATTCTCCCAAAATGATGATGGAAGGAAGGAGGAATGTAACCTTTGCCTCTTTTTGGAAAAAAATAGGTATGATCCACTTTGTTCTTCTGAGAGAAGTGTAGTTGATCAGGCCTTTCCATGTAGAATCTCATAGGGAGTTTGTTGCATCTCTTTGAAGGAAGTGAGATTTCATGACATAGCGCAAGGTTCTCTTTTTGAAACTGATTTCTTGTCCTCTTTGTGTCAGATGGATTTCCAGTTATCTTCCCAGCTTCCCCAATAACCTTTGGTGTCCATTTGGGCTTAGGATTGGGAGTAGGAACTGGATTTGGATCTAAATCATGCAGAGCTTCAGTCTCATAAACTAATACAGCTAATTTTTCTACTTATGATTCTAAAAAACTAGTGGAAACTACAAAAGGAGTAGATAGATTGTTTTTACTTCCCCTTTCAAGTGACAGTTGAGAGTGCACTGGATCCAAAAATGGAAAGAAGTGTGAGAATTCATATGCCTTAGAGGCATGATTTGAAACACCCTTCACTAAGATGTTCCTAGTAGAGATATATGTGATCTCCACTGAGTCAGGACCAAATATCACTCACTTTGGAGGGCCAGTGTGAGTCATCTGGTATACAGATAATAGATTTGCATCTAAGGAAGGAACATAAAGTACATCATTGAACTTTCCATGTTCAAACTTGACAGAACCCTTCCCTTTCGCTCGAATTTGACTGTCATCACCCATTTGAATCTAGGACCATCAACAAACTATAACAAAGAAAATGATTGTCTGGATGCAACCATATGATTGGAAGCTCCAGAATCTATGAGGAAAGCATGTGTTTTTGAACATCTAGCCTTCAATGCATGGCATTTTTCCTCATGCTCTTCAGTATTTTATTCATGGTCAGTCCTCCTTGCACCAACTGGTAGAGTGATGTTATTTTTCTCTAGAAGAAGAGCCATTTGATCTATAGTTCTCCTCATGCAGGAGCTTTCTGAATGAAATCCCCTTCCACAGTAAGAACAAAGGATCTTTTATTTTCCCTTCTTCTTGATTCTCCTCAAACCTGAGGACTCATCTGACTGCTCATTCTTTTACTTCCCCTTTCCATTCGTATATTTAGATCCTCCAGCAAACAAAGCTTGATCTTTGGAAGATCTGATGGTCCCCATTTGGACAAGCTTGCTATGCTCGTTGGTGAGAGACTCAATGAATGAATTGAGAGTTGGCATCTTCCAATTCGGATTTGTGAGATTCCCAGTATGAAAGGTTGATACAAAGACTGAGTAATATGCGCCAAGTTTTGAGAGGATGGAAAGGGTTAATAATCCTCCTTCTCAACTTTACACAGCTTCAACTTGAGCACTAGGTGCTTGAATTTGGTGAAGAAATCATTCATTGTTTCGAAGTTTCCCGTGTGAAGAGAAATCAGCTCATTCTCTAGCTAATAGATCTTAAGGTCATCTTGCTTATCAAACATGGAAGCAAGTTTATCCAAAATTTCCTTAGGAGCCTTCAATCCAGTGATGTGGAAGAGAAGATCCTTAGAAATCAAAAGGCACAGAAATCCAAAAGCTTCATCAAGCTTACTCCAGTATTTTGATTTTTCAACATAATGAATCGGCTCTACCTCCATTTGCATTGTGACTCTGTAGAGTCCTTTGGAGTGAAGCTAAATCTCAATTTCCTCCTTCCACTGATGGTAGTTGAAAGGAGTGAGAGGATCCATATAAGGAGTCATTATTTTGTTGTAGTGAATGTAGTGAAGGAGATTGAAAAACCTGCAAATCACAAGAGAATAGACAAAGTAAGGTCAACAACCTGCACTTTTGGAGCTTGCTTCATACCCATCTTAGTTAATCAAGCAATCTTGATCAATAATTCCTTTTCCCATGGACTATGTGGTAAACTCTCCACTTCTGGTGTAGAGTTGGAAGGAGCAATTTTGCTCAAAATGTTTTTTGATCCAGCATGAAATTTGTAGAAGGAGAAGTGCCTTGTCATGTTGAGGCTCTGATACCATATTAAAATTGAGCTCACAGGAATCTATGAACCAAGGAAAAACTCACAAGAATATTACACAATAAATTTTACTCAAAATATGATATGAAACAGTGCAATAATGATTTGCAGTCGTATATGCTTCCATTAATAAAAAGCAAAAATGGATAATTAATCCAATGTAATAGATTGGTATTAATAACCAGTCAATTTGAATACCTTAGATAGAAATTCGAATTAATTGATTCAATCTAACTGCATGGATAAAAGGATGTGTCTAAGTCACTATCGAAACTTAACTAGCTAGCTCCAGTTGTCTAAATCAGTTCCTTAGTTAGCTAGAATCAGTTAACTAGTATAACTGAATGTGGTAGGTGAGGAAAGGCACCTTCCCACATGCAGTTAATCAATGATTGCTGCTAACTGAATATAACTGTATGTAACTTAATGTAATTGACTCATAATTAGGCTTGACTAGTCACCAACTGAACTCAACTGAAGGAGGTTGGTTTTGGCACTCACATTGGCTCCTAAATTGTAGGGATTTGTCTAGTAGGCACCTAAAATGATGCATGAAAGTGAAGTTAGTGGAAGTTATCCTCAACTAGTGTTCCCCACACTCTAGTAACTGGTACATGTGGCCTAATTAGGCCATGTGGACCCAATGGTGCTAGTGACTCAATAATGACTAAAAAGACTCCTATTTTAGGCATACTTAACCAATTTGGACAAGGGAGGATTATAATCCTAACACTCATAACATGGCATAATATCCGTAGAAGTCAATCATGTACTAAAAATTAGTAGTGCTATTGTATCCAACAGAATCCACAACAAAAGAAAACATTTTTGTAATTTGAATCCACAAAAAAGAAAGAAGTCATAGTAGTCATAACAAAAAGAGTAGCTTCATAGCATAACTAGGGTGGATTAGAAACATCATGATATGGTAGGATTAGAAACAACCCGATCTATATTGAGTAACAACATCATGATATAATAAAATAAGTAGCATCACAATATAAGTAGAGTAGTAGCTCCATAAAATAAGGATACAAACATCACAACATGACTGGAGTAGCAGTTGTATCATACACTCATATCATTAGTAAATGAAAAAGGAGTACATCTCCTTGATACACAACCAAAATTCACAAAAATAACATGAAATAACGTGAAGGTTACGTTCCGTCTGTGGAATAAGTTAAGGGAAGGAAATGGTTGCGAAATGTTGTACAACATTATTGCGGAAGGTCATTGGTATTATATTTCCTTGGATTAATGCAATTTCTAGGACTATGGATCTTAATTATGTATGGTATTTGTTAGGGTCTATTTATGGTATGGGTACAAGTGCTAATCATAAGAGAGATACATGGATAGCTTGTTCTGATAATTAGAGGGTTGGTCTGTGGTGGAAGTCTGTAGATCTAAACCTTAATAACCAAGAATTTATGAGTGCATGTTGTTTTCAAGGAATGACATGAATGTATTCCATTTATTTCGTTACACACAATATTATTCAAAGATGGATGGGAAAATATCCTACCATCTAGGATCTTGGAGACACCTACATGTTGTGCTCTATAATATGTGTTTTAATTTCTTCCATTCTGAGAGGGGTGTTGCATACACTTTGGAGTAAGTTGTGGCAAGAAAGTCAAGAAATAAAGACAAATTGTTGTGGAATGACTCGAGTACCACATACTATGTCATGGAATGGATATGTAATTGAATCGGTTCCAATGTTATGAGAGATAGTTTTAAATGAGTTGCATAACTAAAGAATCGTTTAATTTTAAATGGATTACAATCACAAACTTTTTTGTTTTGGGACTTGACAACGAAACTATTATTTTGGGAAGGAATGTCACTAGTTACATAAAATTGTGAAAATATCACGATGCTAATGCAAATGTTGCAAAAATACCATAATATGATAATGACCTCTTGTGTAAAGTTTATGACTAGTTGTGGAAACTTGGTTGTGGGAGGTTTTGCCAGTTTTTCATGAGTGCATCTATCAAGAGTAATCACCCTAGTGGTTGCACTATTATTTTGATAAGTGTATTTTTCATGCGTATAGACATTGGGATTAGCCTACTGCGATGGATACACTATTTTACTGCCTAGATGGATTTTTGGATGTTGCGGATAATGATGATGATCAAAACATTGAGAAATGGAGTTGTGAATGAGTGGTGCGAGTGTATTGATAGTGATCATCATGCAGTTGAGTTAGAAGTTAGAAGATTAGATTAGGATGATGTAGTTTGTGGATGCCATAGGAGACTATCTAAGTTGTGGTTGTAATAGGATAACATCTGAGAGGATAGGGTAAAAGGTTGTAGATGTTACTCATGGTGAGATAGGATCCTAAGGGGTTGTCGCTATGAGATAGCATCTGAGAATAAAGTGATGATTTGCATTGGATTAGAACCTGCAATGTTTTGGACGCTGGGTTAGAAAGAGATCGATGATCAGAATTCATATGGGATATGTCCATAAAAGAATTCTAAGCTATGAAGTCATATCCAAAGAGGGCCATATTCTTTCAGTGAGGATGGATGCAATGTTTATAGTTTAGCAGGAAGTTGATCAGGTCCCCATATACAACATCATTTCCTAGCACACTTGGAGTTTTCTTAAGTTAGGCTTTGAGGAATTTCAGTAATATGTATTTGTTTCCATATGGCTATCCATGATAAAGGATTGGATGTTGATATCGAGTTATAGATCTACTCCACCAGGTTTTGTATGATAGATCTAGCTACACCAAGAGAAGAGTGAAGCGGTTTGAGAGTAGTGAAAAAATAAGAAGAAGTTGTTCCCATGAAAGGAAGGCACCTAAATATTATAAGTAGATTAGAGTAGTTCAACATCTACATGCAGACATGGTTTCAGTACATATTGACACGTGGATAGGTCAATGGATAGCGATGGGGGTCTGTTGAGGCCTACTTACTCAATGTAATGATCATTAGCTTATTTATGGGTTGGTCATTATGGGTTGTTATGGTTTGTTGCATGAAAAGGGGGATTAAATTATTATTTTAATGTAAAATATGGTAAATGTAATAACTCCCCCCTTCATGGGCATAGTATAAATAAGGAATATTTAGGATGTCCTAAGCATCAATTTGAAATATTTTGTATATATTTCTTTGAATAAGTTTGTGGTTGCATAAGAAAAGTCATGGAAGAGGATTTCTACAGCTCCCTTTCCCTTCAAGGAAAGGGAGGAAGATATGTAATTAGGGTTTCATATTAGGAATAAGACATATTTTAGGTTATTTATCTTTATCGTGTGAATTATTTGTTGGTTTGTTATGGATATTAGTTGCAAACTATTTGTTGTTTTGGAATTTATTCATATTATGAATGATTAATTTAGGTTTTTATTAAATAATGTTGGCCATCAAAGAAAATGGCTAACACATATAGCTTCTATATATGATTTTTCCACACACACCAAGGAATGTCATGTAGACAATGATATACTAGTGACTCAAAATCCAACCTCTCTACTAGTAGTCTCTTTTCTTGGTTGATTCTGTGGGAAAGATAAGAGGATTCATGATTTGGGTAACTTGGAACCTCTTGAACTCTATGATAATGCACAACAATGGTGTTGTTAGCATCTCCATTTATCTCTAATTAGTTTCTTGATTAAAGTAAAATAAGGAAGAAAAAAAGGTACTCCATTAACTTCATAATCCTCATCTGAGGCTTATAAAAGTTATGTCATGTCATAATATGAGGAGTAGAAATAAAAAATGGAATAAAAATATCACAAAATATTGATACCTAGGGCGTCCTAGTGAAAATAGAGGGTTGTCTAATTGGAATAGTGTATCGATAGTGGGGTTGAATGAAAGGAGTTTTGGAGATATTATTTAATATTTACTAAAACTAGAGGGATACTTTAATATTCCATGAGAATACATGTTATTTCATAGGTTCAATTATTGAATTATATGTGAAGAGGGGAGGAGAAGGGGATACCAGAGAGTTGATTGAGGAAGTGATCCCATGGCTATATTCTACAATATGTGACAATCGATACAAACATATCAAGGATGAAACAATGAGAAGGGGGTAAATTATTAATACCATATAGATTGAATCATATCAAATTGGGGTTTACCTAATACAACAACCTATGAGGGAGTCAATCAATTCTAATACGACCAAGAAGGGGAAAAATAAGGAGAAAGGTGGGAGAAAGAGAAGGATAAGAGGAGGTGGTAAGAGGGAATATATGATTTCTTGAGGTATGAAATAATGAACATCGATAATTTAAGGTATATTTTCCCTATAAAGTTCCCATTATAAGATGAGGCTTCATTCAAATTATACAAATATGGAGACCTTCTAAGGTAACTATAGCTATAAAATGTCTGAAGCTAACATCAAGAGGCAAGAGATAAAAGTTAGATTTCCCCTAAGTGAATAAGGTACAAAGGAAAGGAGAATGAATTCATAAGGAATGAGACAACAAAGGAACAACACAAGTGAAGGATAAAGAGAAGGGATAAAAAAGGTAATCGACTTAATAGGCTAAATGGAAGGAGACTCAACCAGTTCAAGGAGGAAAAAAGAGTAATGACGGAGGAATAATTTGGCATGCTTAAGTGGACTATGGAGGTGGAACAAAATTAAAGGAATATTCCCCAAAGAAAATTAGGGTCTACATGGAAGAGACTAAGGAATGAGTCTTAGTAAGTTGAGTGAAAGTAGAAGGATCACAATGGAATTAGTAAGTCTTATCTTCATGGAAAAACAATATCTAACATGTGAAGGTGTTGAGGAAAATCATTCTTGCAGCCAACCATGGGAAACCTAGGAGGATGTTTTACTCAATGTCTCCAATGAGTATTGAAAATTAGGTGTACAATATCTTGGGGTTGAGAGAGAGGGGGATCAAAACAAATCCAAGAGGTATAGTCTAATATTTTTTAAAGGCTTGAAGGTTCCAATAGGAACAATATATAAATTAGAATCAAGTTTGTGATATGAAAGAGCTTACATGATGTTAGGAGAATATTAGAGATCATCAATGACTCATTTGGAGGTGAATACATCGTGATAGATATCAATTAAGAGTGGGTGGATCATGTTGGAATTAAGAGTGGGTGGATCATATTGAAGGAGAGAGAGGGGTTCCAATATTATGCAAAATTAAGTGAGAAACCAAGTGTAGTTTATCTTGGTTCATTTAAATATATGTTTATTATAGGTAGTTTATGGTGGATCATTGTTTTTTGTTTTATCCCATGGTATTGGTGTGATGACTCCTATTTAAAAGCTTGGAATACTCCATTGTAAAATGTCCCATGTGGCATGTTCTTTGGTAATCTTGGATATATTATACAATGTCAATGAAGATATATCTTTGTGGCTAGTTTTCTTGGTAAAACGTTTTGGGATAAATCTATGTGTATGTTACTGTTGATATTTATGTCACTCATGTTGATGAGGATGAGTATAATAAGCCATTTTTAAAGGTTGTGGCAGAAGCATTAGATTCCTTTCTTATTGAAGTGGAGAATTTTTTATAATCCCATGATAGAGTGGAAACTCATACTCTACAATCCTTGAATGAGGAGTTCTTTTGTATTAATTATAGGGAGTAGAGGAAATATATTGTATTGATGATAGGTATGATAACAATTAATTCACTTTATATCTATTGGTGTAATCAATGAAAATACTAATTCATGATTCATGCATGGGTAGAATGATAACCTTTGTGATGGATCTAACCATAGTTAAAACATATTTCTATAAGTGTCCATCTCTTAAAGGAGGTAAACCCTTTGATGGGTGATATAGATATTGAGGGTTTAGATCCATAAGGCTCAAATGCCAAGAGAAGAGGAGAGATTGCAAATCGATCATGAAGTTGCTAAAAGGTACATTTATAAAGAAACATGAATGAAAACACGATAGAGAGAGAGAGGAAGGATTGTATTAATGTGAACCATTATTTGCAATGAGACCAACTATAATACCTCTTCTTCCCAATCTTAACTCTCTCTCTACTATATTTTTATAAGGTGTCATTTTTACCATACTAACTTTGATAAATTGACTCCATAAATTACATGTCCATCATGTTCCTATTTAATAAAAATATGGATTTATGACTTTTGCATCCAAACGTACACAATATTTCCCCTTAAGATTTAGGTAAACCCTCCCCCCTTGCAAAATTATGATCCCCGACATTTTACCCATGCTAAAAGAAAATAAAACCTTTATACACTTATAAGTTTAAAATTGATGATTAAAGAAAAGTTTTGTGTGGTTTACTTGTAACTTGAGTTTGTGGATGACTTATAACTAAGCTAGAAATTGATCCCAATTTATAACATGTGGCATACTTTTCTTGAGCACTAAATTATGGGTAAATAATCAAATGGTAGTTACCATAGGTTTTAATAAATCCAAAAATTTTAAATTCATATCATATGCATATATATGTATATACACATATACATATATATATTTGATAATTCACCAAGTACATTAGTTTGTAGAAGAAACCAATCTTCGAGGTTCTCAGGACCAACTAAGGGATGAGGAATCCAATCTTCAATGCAAGACCTAGCTTGCAGAAAAGAACGATCTTTTCAAGTGGCAATACTAATATGCAATGGTGGACACCAGTTGTGACTGATGCAATGTTTCATCCTTGGAGTTCCTTCAACTACACTTGAAGAGCCACTATTATATTACTGTAATTGCTCCTTCTTACTATGCTCCCCAACTTATAATGCATTTAGGAATCACATCATTTAATCTACAAATCCTTCATTCACTGTGTGATTCAATCTGCAATTCTATCTACACATTTCCAACTTGTCAAATGTTCCATTATACATTTCTAGAATTTTTTTTTTATATGTTCTACAATTGGGATCAATCATCATCATCATATCCTGAAACAATTTTATTGTGTACTCATCACGTTGATACCATTTTGTTCGACATGAAATGTTATTATTTTATTTCATTGTATCATTGTCGATCTGACACCACATTACTTTGTTTTTGTTAACTAGAAAAATTAATTTTTCATTGATATTAAACCTCATCAGTCTGTCACCTCATCACTTCATTTTCCTCATATTTCACTAGAAAAGATACCCCAGAGTCTTAATTCTTCCTTCGCAATCTCAGAGTCTTATATTACTTCATCTCACTTGGCCTCTCACACACACTTAGGGTATTCTTCAATATTTTCTTATTTATATTGGTTTTGATTTCAGCTTACTTTTCCTTTAAGCAATGTTTTCTTAAATAAAACACCCCTAGGAGATTCTCCTTGTGGGAGACACCCCATATTTCTTCCTTCATGGAAAATTTTTCCCATGCACATTCTTTATGGTTAAGTTTTCCCAAACAACTAACTTGAGCCAACTAATGCTTCATTGTCCACTTTCATCTGTGCAGTCGTCATGGTATTTTGTCAATGTGCTACCTTCTGTTTACCCATTGTCATTTGCATTATTGTTTAACTCTTTTGTGCTTTTCCTCGAAATGATTTTCTATTTGATCTGATCTCTTCTTGTTGATGACTTCATCATTTCATCAGTACTTCAATTTTATTGTGCATTTTGATACTTTAACAACTGTAAACTTTGACAATCCACACACAACGAACTTCATAATTTCATGCACTACGAACTTCAACATTCCACCAACTTGTGTATTTCAATATCTTACCAACTGGGCATTTTCAAAATCCGTTATTGCAAACTTTGGAATTTCATTAACTTGTGTGTTTCAATATTTTACTAACTGTGCAATTCGACATTACACACTAAGGAATTCGTTACTCTGAACTTTGACATTTCATTTTCTTTTGTACACATGCATCCTTTTTCATGTTTTGCTAACTATACATTTCAACAATTGTTTCATTATTCTTAATATCACACTATTGTTGACATCAATGACAATATTGTTCTATATATTTCTTCAAACTAGATTCAAAGCTTCATATAGTCATAAATTCCAATCCATCAATGCCAATATTCTTCTATGGCATCATAGTCATACAATACAATCCTATTTGACATCAACGACAACACTACAATCTCCCCCTTGTGCATTGATGTCAACACAAAGTAAGACTAAGCTCTTATGAGTGTAGGATCTCTCCATGTGTGTAAGCGCCAATCATATTTCTTGTTCTTCTCCCCCTAACTGTGCACTACCAATTACTCGTTACTTTCTCCCCCTTTTACATCAATAGAAAAGGGTTGTTTGATATTGAGATTGATTTATTGTATCTCCCCCTAAGAATATGCTTTTTCTGAGTTTGCTCCGCCTTTAGATATGCCTAGACTTATGTTATTTCATCTTAACATTTTCCAGTCTTTATTGTGTTCTTCTTCTGAGACTTCGCTACATGGTGGCACTTATTTTCATCAAGTTTTATCCAATCCTTCTCTTCTTTGTCCATCCATCTCTTTCATAAGATTCTAGAACCTGTCCAATAATTTTTTTGTCATGTTATTGTCATGTTCTTCAATTTTGTTCTAACATTCTTCAATTGTGAACTGGACTTTTCCTTCATCTCTTACTTGACTGGCTACTCATATATTTTGGTTTGCTTATTCATTGTCCAAACATTCTCACTGTTATATATTAGGGAAGTCTACACCTTATTCACTTCGTCTACACCTTATTCACTTCTTCACCTATCATGTGCCCCACATTATGAGTCCCATTGATCAAGTTATCTTCAAGTTTGGGGTCATGCATCCACTATATCTTCTTCTCTTGTCCAATCACCAAAAATATGCCTCAAATCTATAATCATCCATCAGCTCAACAATAATTCATGTCAATTTGTTTTTGCATCAACAAACTACTCCAATTCTAGATCGAAAACCTTATTTCAGTGTTTTATGTTTCTTTTAAGTTCTACGACATTGAACTTTCTTGCCAATAAATGGAAATATTCAATTTTTATCAACCTGTTATATTGTTTCTTCGACTTTTAATAGGTCGAATTGTGCAGCAAACTACCTCCAATTTGTAATGAAATATGATGACATGGAATGAAATATTGTGACCTATGCATGACTAAACCATTTAATCTCCTTGGTACGCGTTATATATCCCACGTGAAATATTATGACATGGAATGAAATATTATGACTTGTGCATGACTAGACCATTTAATCTCCTTGGTACGCGTTATATATCCCATATGAAATATTATGACATGGAATGAAATATTGTGACCTATGCATGACTTGACCATTTAATCTCCTTGTTACGCGTTATATATCCCATGTGAATGAATCGCAAGTGTGCAAACTTCAACATTAATGCAAATAGAGGAAAAAATTGTGAATTCATTCGTGCCCAAATTGAATGTGATTTTTCCTTTTCATCTTTTCAACCTTTTTAGAGGCATGAAATCGTAAACTTTTTCAAGTGAAGATTAATCAAATTTAGTAATTGCATTTCAAATCCGTCTAGTTCATGCGACTCTTCTTGTACATTAGCTCTAAGTTTCATTTTGCTACTGTCCAATCTAATTATCATGTAAGCATATTCTCTTAGCAATTTCGTCACAATGTCTAATCCCTTGCAATGAGTTAATTCTTCTATATCCAATCTTTCCACAGTAGTTCAAGCATAGCAAACAGTATTCATGAACCTTAGACACAAATTAAATAATTTTGCGTTGCGTCTCAAATGAAAGAGGCTAACAGAATGGTATGCTCAAGAACAAGTTAAATCAGAGGAAATTCCAGCTCTAAAGAACCGAATTGAATAGTTAGAGAAACAGCGGAAGTGTATTCTGATACTTTTGAAAAATAATAATAGCTTCAGATGATACCCGCAGTTCAAATTTCGAAGAGAGATATTTTCCAAATGTTGAACTACACAGGTAGGTCTGTATTTGCAAACTCTTCAACGTTTTCTTGAGCTTCGGTTTTCATCCATTTCTTTGTGTACATAGTTGTAGTTTTGACTTGTTCCTCAAATTTTAATATTGTACATGAGAAGGGAATAAAAAATTTGTACACTAATGATACTCATAGATTTGTCAATGATGGCTTATTTGAATGTATATACCCTTTGGATTCATAGATTTGTCAATGAGGGCTTATTTGAATGTATATACCCTTTGGATTCTATGACAGTAGCTCTTTCTTATATGACAGTTTTCAAATGTTGTCTAGATTCTAATTTTCTTTCATCAACATTATTCAACATATTTTTGTTTGACCTTGAATTCATGATTTATATATAGAACTCCATTTGAACTCAAGGATCTTCACATGATATTTAAAAATTAGCATGATATGCAACAAACTTTTGTTGCTTCAAGACTTTTATTATCACCTTCATCGACATATGGTTTTGGAGTTTTTCTTATCCATTTTTGAGAGTACACGGGACTTTCTTATTGTAATTTTTTATTCTGCACTTGTTTTCTTTAGATTTTCTTTATGTATTGTAGGAAGTGTTTCTCACTGATCATATTCTTGGGCTTTGACAATTTTGAGCTATGTTCCCAAAACCATTTCAAGTGTAGCATATTATTATATGACAGTACATTGAAATATGTTCATAATAATTTCACCTCAAATATTTTATATTGTGTTACTGAACCTTTTATTGCCATAACTTTTGCACTCAATTTTTTATGACCAGATTCATAACAAGAAAAACAATAACCATTTAAGAAATTCCCATACTTGGACTTTTGGGCCCATTCTAATGACATATCACTTCCCGGATTGTTTTGATATGGTGAGATCTCCTTTGATGTTCCTTTTGACTATCTTTCATAGCTTTGCTTGTTGACTAAATTCAAAGCATACTCTTGGTTTGCAACTTCACCTTTTCCTTTTTAGGAGGAAGAACTTATATGTTGCTTCTAGCTTGGAATCCATATATCATATTTGCATTTTTAAACTGTCTTGTTGTAACCAAAATTGATGAGTTGTTCTTAAACTTGAACTTAGCATCTACTTCATTAGTATTTCTTCTAAACTCTTCTATTTCCAATCCGAGCATGTGACACATGTCTTTTTTCTCCATCGGATAACTTTTCAAAATTCCCTCTATTATTTTGGATTTCTCAAGTTGGGGTTTTAACCCAATGACCACTTCTCTTGTATTTTCGGGGACTTCTATGTTTTTATTGAACTTGTCGACTTCCTCTGTTATATTATCAATTTCTGTCATCAGATTCATGATTTCTTCCTCTTTGTTTTTAAAAGCTTCTTCACCTTGGATTTTTAAGTCAATCATGACATGGTGACTTGTTCATTCATTTCTTGTCTTTTCTCTTAGATTCCTCGTGCAGTTGCCGCAATAACACACTTTTCCTTTGATCTCTTTTCATTTATTTTAGTACACACGTAAAGTTTATTTCAAGAATATAAATATCATCTATTGAAACTTCAACATATGAATCATATTTTTCTCCTCTAAATTCTTATAATGTGTCTATAATATCATTCTTAAGCTTGACTATGTCCTGCTCTTCGTTTGTAACTGAACAATCAACTTAACTCTTTGAATCAGAGTAGTATGAATATCTATGAGAGTATTTACCTTCATTGTCAAGTCCCCTCAAATTGACCATTTAAAAGTGTTGACCATGCTAAGTTCCTAGGGGCTCAAAATTGATATTAATTATTCCTCATAGGATAAATTTTGCTAATAATTGTTTTAAGGCATGTATTTAATTTTATCTCAGCAATTTTATTTATTATGCACAATAATGATGTAGAATTAAGGTTGCCATGTGAGGAGGGCACAATGGGGAAAGCTAGTCAACTTGTCTTGGTAAAAATAAGAAAGTCCGTGACAAAAGCAAAAAAGAGAATAAATGGAAGTTGCCTAAAAGCAGTAAAAAGCAAACAAAAGTAAAAGCAGGAAAGTCTTTCAAAGGGGAGGGCGCAGTTTCCTCTTATGGATCTCAGAAAAGCTATAAGAGAAAAGCAGGAAAGTTTTTGAAGGAAAGAAAAAGTTTCCTTATGACCCAGGAAAAACAGAAAGCTGTCATAACTCAAAAGAGGCATCTTTTGACTAAGGGATGGCACAGTTTCTAATTGTGAAGGATGATTTGGACTTGGAAACAATTCCGCATGGTCCTACTTACCTAATTGTCTAAAGGGGGCACTTTTGTGGCTAGGGTTAGGTCACCCATGGGGTTGACTTGCTCTCACGGGTCACCATTGGCCTCAACTTACTAAGCAGGTCATCCAGAATTCTATAAAAGGTTTGATCCCATTGATTTAGTTTGGATGATTTGATATTGTGGTTATGCTATGTGAGCATACTCTCTGAGTTTTGTGCCTCAGACCATTGGGTGATGATCCCCAAACCCCTCCTCCCTTCTCTTCCATCTCCCTTTCTATCTATTGTAGGTCTATGGAGCACTAATGTCAGCCAACGAAGCTTATTCCAGAAGTGTATTATAGTCTCCATCAAGTTCAGGTCGAGCTCCAGTGAATCCCATGCTTCACTTATGCTCACAGCCCCTTACTGGTCATGATTCGGTCCTCCTGCCCCTTAATTTTGGAAGCCTCTTTCTAATGGTCATTCAATAATGTTATTTCTGTTATGTAGTGTCAATATATTCTGAACATTACCTTTATCAGGTCGAGATATCTCAGACCCTGAAGAATATTATCTCAGTTTCATAAAAAGATCTTATTTTATCAGTGTATGGGGGGGTTGAGTGAATATGAGTGTTGTAATGAATATTTCATGATGGGGAAGTGATTAAAATAACTATTCATGTTCAGAGAGCTCATATTTATATCTCTTATAAATCTCAGTTTTCACAGAATTGGATTTAAGCTTATTTAATAGTTTTTTTAGGACCCTAGCTAGATTACTAGTTTTTGATAACTAGCTTTACTAAAATTGATGCAAAATAGGCTCTGTAAACTCAAACTGAGATCTATTAGTTCCTATAGGTCAATAAAAGGCCTACCTTTCCATATCAATATCCAGAACCATTTTTGGTTTGGTTTTTACCACCCTTTTGCATCCTCCTCCACGCAGGGTTTCTCTTGACCAAAATTGCCAGAAATCCCCAAATTCACCCAAAACACCTCAAAATTTCTAGAACCTTAGAAAAATATCTAAATACATTTTTATATATTAAATTAAGGCTATAAAAAACCTATGCAAGTTTCTCGAATCCTCTGGTTGAAACAGGAAGAACTACTCTCCTTAGTTGCACGGTTTAGCTGCCCATAAGCGTGGTAGTAGGTTTCCGCGATGCAGATTCTGAAACCTAAATGGAACCAGATCTAAATGTGTTAGGGAAGAGGAAATTCAATGTCTGACATCTCTTTGTTTTCTGCCCACTGATCACTCTTGTCCTCTGCAAAATCTCCCAAAAGAAACCCTTGTTTTTGCCAATTCGAGAACGCTCTGTGTGAACCCCTTAAATTTCAGAATTATTTAAGAATAATTATAGAATTAAAGTGTTCAGGTATGTACACCATACTTAGTACATTACATTGGTATCATATCTCTTTCCTTGGATCATCTTGTGGAAAGAAATCTCTCATTGAAGAAATTTGCAACCATGTCATACAATGGGGATGACTATGATGAGTAGTATAAAGAATACTGTAGAAGATATGAAGAAGAAGAAATCCTCTATGTTGATGGAGGCCTACCAAGAAATGAATATGATGAAAACTATTGGACATCAGAAGGAGAATAAATAAGATCTGATTCTCCAATGGTTAAGAAAAACTTGACAGAGATTATTGAAGCATGTGAGAACATGTTTCATTGCTATGAGGACTATCTAGATTTGGGTAGGAATATTTGTGCAAACCTTTCTTTTAGAGATTATATTTATTTCAAGTATGTATTCTGGACCAATCATAATTATGAGCATTCTTTCAAGAGTAGAAAGCTATCCAGAGAGGAACCAAGTTGTTCCAACTCTCTAAGAAAAGAAGAAGAAGACAAAACCAAAGGTGAATATTCCTCCAAGCCATCGACATGTTCAAGATTTAAGAGTTTGTTCGGTTTTTCTTCAAATAGATATTCTAAATATTGTAACATGAGTACCAATAAAGATGAAGTATCTTTAATTTTCTTGAATAAGAAGAGAAACAAAGTGGAGATAGAGGATCCAAGAGGTGAAGTACAAATCAACACAAGGTGGTTGCATAAGAGAAGAGGTTGAAGAGGAGTGCAATTCAGGTTTCTTGGTTGGTGGTCTCCGAATCACTGCTCAAGGTTCTAGCTCATGTATGGGTGGTGAGACATATTTTGGATCAGATCCAAAAGAGGTACACAAATCAGATTTACAGTCACCTTCTTAGCCACATAATGAAGATGAAAACAAGGCCACACTGCTTGGGTGTGAGGTAGAAATTTTGGTGGAAGAGCAGGCCACCATAGTATCCATACAGGAAGATGCTAATGTTAAGAAAATGGATAATACAATTTCTGATTTTTGTAGCATCCCTATACACCTGCAACCATCTGATCCATGTAAATATAAAAATTATTCGCTTGCATTTGAGGACTGCAAAAGGAAGGTCAATTGTGAGATAGATAAATTCAGTCCTATTTTCCCTGTTGGTGATCACACAATCAGTGAAAAGAAGGGTGATATTGTCAATGATGATAATATGGTGAAGGAATATTTTGGATCAGATCCAAAAGAAGAGGAAATATCAGATCTGAATTCATTATTTGAATTTCTCAATGAAGTGGAAGGAAAGCCCCCACCAGTTAGGTGTGAACTAAGAAATCTGAAGGAGAAAAATCCGGTGCAAAGGGATGCAAAAAGTTATGAATTTTGGACTCTCTTGCAGCATGATGAAGTTGCATCCACATCAAAGGAGAGGCTTGAACTCATTGAGAATCCCAATCCCACTATCACCATTGTGGATATCTATGAGCCATCTAGTCTTGCAGGTGGGAAAGCAGAAAGAAATATTCATAAAGAGAAGTACAAGTCACAGCAAGAAAATTGCAGGAAAGAAGAAGGGGGTGATTTTCCTCAATATCCCCACTCATTTCCTTGGCCTTTGAAAATGGATGAAAATAATATTCAGAAGGCTTTATACCTTCTCCAAGACACACATTCTTCAGTGGCACACCAGTGTTGGATAGCTGCTTCATTGGAAGATTAATCTTCTCTTGAATCCAAGGAGGATATGCAGAAGGCATTGTCTACAATACAAGGAGAATTCTTAAAATTGCTTTCTGATAAAGATGATTTGATTGAGGTTGTTGATGTGTTTCATGGAGCATCCTTGAAGGATGGAGAATAAATTTGCAAGTTCACACAAGATTTATTGAACACCCAAGATTCCTTGAAGAGCACTCAATGTGCACTCCAAGAATCCAAGATGGAGATAGAGAAACTTCATGAGAAGTTGAGAAGGTATTACCTACCCTCCTACACACCTTCATCCATATTCACAGGATGACTGCATTCTAGAACAGATGGAGGAATCTCATGAGATGGTGGATCATGAGATGCACTTAGATTTGTAGGTGCTTGTAAAAAGCTACGAGGAAGAGAATTTAGCCAAGCACTCATTGAGGTTGAGAGGAAGGATGAAGTGTTATTCTCTACCATAAAGATGGCTAATCACATTACTTATGGATCAACAAATAAAATTCCTTATTCATCCATTGATTGGGTGGATAGAGACACCTTTAAAGTGAAGAAGGTGGGAGATGAAGAATTTAATTTCTGCAATAATTTTTTTGTTGGACCGACATTGTCTTGGCATGTGGGAAGCCACAAGGATTTAATTTTCAGCAATTGGATACATTCCATACACATGCACATGAGGCGCATTCTGATTTTTTTGTGCTTGAGGACTGTACAAACAAGTTTGATGAGAACCAAGCACTTGGTCTTTTCCAGAAAAAATTGGAATTGTTTCCTGAAAAGAATCTCTTCCCCATGGGAGATTCATATGAGGATGAAGATGGGGCAGCCATAAGTTGGGTGGATAAGTATTGCAGAGATATGATTCATATTTCTACCCATACTTCTATTTCAGGCTCATCAAGAGAGAAGGAATTTTCCTTGGTGATGCAATAGGAAGAGCTAGAGGCTTTCCTAGGTGTTCGTGATGACTTGTGGAATGCACCATCACCCTCACATCAGCCACATAGGAACATATTTCTGTCACTTGCTTCCATTCAACCACATGTGGATTGGGTGTAAGATTACATGTCACACATGGAGTCTTCTTGCAGAAAAATTTATGCTCATGAGCAGTGGAAGGCAGCTAAGCAATCAAACTGTCAAGAGGAATTGATGAGAAAAACATATTGCATCAAGTGGTCTTGGTGGAGGAAATACACACAGTTGGATGGATTCTTGTACCCTATGACTAGTGGCAAAGAGTTGAGCCATTGGAAGTGTTCACATGGAACTTTTGGTTGGAGTGTCAATACCCTCTCAGATTGGATGACGAAACACTTATTTATTTTTCCTTCTCATATTTGTGGAGATAATTGTGATGCATCATCTTATTGTGAGCAGTTTGGGCATCCTTGTTGCTTGAATGATGCCTATACTCATTGGAGTTGGACATGGGACTCATACCTATGTATTTGCAGCAACATAATTGTGAGATTCAATGCTGATGTGCATCAAGCACATAAGGAACTTTATGTTGGGTGGGGAAGTCTGACAGATTTCCAACTTTGCATTGAGAATTTCCAGTTTTTAATGCAGTGGTATGATTTCCACAACATGAATGTCATTTCCTATGATGATAAATGTGTATGGTGGATTCTAATGTTTGGATACTTACAGTTGAGGAAATGGGATCCATGAAAAAATTCGCTTGATAAGTTGTGTGGGAAGGCATTCTCAATGAAGAGGGTGCAATGCAAGCAATGGGACCTCGACATTGCTTGTTTTGGAGAAACTTTACAGGATGGATTGATGGAGAAAGTCAACCTTTTTGCAAAATGGATTCATGCTCCATTTCTCCTACATGATGAACAAATTTGCAGCACTCTAGAGTGCTTCTACTTGAGGAAAAGTAGATTTGGGAGGGGAAGACTGTCATGTCCCCTCAAATTGGCCATTAAAAAGTGTTGACCATGCTAAGTTCCTAGGGGCTCAAAATTGATATTAATTATTCCTCGTAGGATAAATTTTGCTAATAATTGTTTTAAGGCATGTATTTAATTTTATCTCAGCAATTTTATTTATTATGCACAATAATGGTGTGGAATTAAGGCTATCATGTCAGGAGGGCACAATGGGAAAAGCTAGTCAACTTGCCTTGGTAAAAATAAGAAAGTCCATGACAAAAGCAAACAATAGAATAAATGGAAGTTGCCTAAAAGCAGTAAAAAGAGAACAGAGGTAAAAGTAGGAAAGTATTTCAAAGGGGGAGGGCACAGTTTCCTCTTATGGATCTCAGAAAAGCTATAAGAGAAAAGAAGGAAAGTTTTTGAAGGAAAAAAAAAAGTTTCCTTATGACCGAGAAAAAGCAGAAAGCTGTCATAACTCAAAAGAGGTATATTTTGACTAAGTGATGGCACAGTTTCTAATTGTGAAGGATGATTTGGACTTGAAAACAATTTTGCATGGTCCTACTTGCCTAATTATCTAAAGGGGGCACTTTTGTGGCTAGGGTTAGTTCACCCATGGGGTTGACTTGCTCTCACAGGTCATCATTGGCCTCAACTTACTAAGTAGGTCATCTAGAATTCTATAAAAGGTGAATTTGATCCCATTGATTTAGTTTGGATGATTTGATATTGTGGTTATGCTATGTGAGCATACTCTCTGAGTGTTCTGCCTCATACCATTGGGTGATGATCCCCAAACCCCTCCTCCCTTCTCTTCCATCTCCCTTTATATATATTGCAGGTCTATGGAGCACCAATTTCAGCTAGTGAAGCTTATTAAAAAATTATATTACAGCCTCCATCAAGTTCAGTTCGAGCTCCAGTGAATCCCATGCTTCACTTATGCTCACAACCCCTTGCTGGTCATGATTCAGGCCTCCCGCCCCTTAATTTTGGAAGCCTATTTCTAATGGTAAGTCAATAATGTTATTTATGTTATATAGTGTCAATATATTCTAAAAATTACCTTTATCAGGTCGAGATATCTTATACCCTGAAGAATATTATCTCAGTTTCATAAAAAGATCATATTTTATCAATGTATGGGGGGGTTGAGTGAATATGAGTGTTGTAATGAATATTTCATGATGGGGAAGGGATTGAAATAAGTATTCATGTTCATAGAGATCATATTTATCTCTGTTATAAATCTCAGGTTTCACATAATTGGATTTAAGCTGATTTAATAGTTTTTTTAAGACCCTAGCTAGATTACTAGTTTTTGATAACTAGTTTTACTGAAATTGATGCAAAATAGGCTCTGTAAACTCAAACTGAGCTCTGTCAGTTCCTATAGGTAAATAACATGCCTACCTTCACATATAAATCTTGAGAACCATTTTTGGTTTGGGTTGTACCACCCTTTTTTCCTCCTCTACGCAGGGTTTCTCTTGACCAAAATTGCCAGAAATCCCCCAATTCACCCAAAACACCTCAAAATTTCCAGAACCTTATAAAACTATCTAAATACCTTTTTATATATTAAATTAAGGCCGTCACAAACCTCTACAATTTTTCCAAAGCCTCTGGTTGAAACAGGCAGAACTACTCTCCTTAGTTGCACGGTTTGGTTGCCCAGAAGCATGGTAGTAGGTTTCCGCGACGCGGATTCTGAAACCTAAATAGCACCAGATATAAATGTGTTAGGGGAGAGGAAATTCAATGTCTGACATCTATTTTTTTGCTTCCCACTGATCACTCTTGTCCTCTGCAAAATCTCCCAGAAGAAACCCGTGTTTTTGCCAATCCAAGAAGGCTCTGTGTGAACCCCTTAAATTTCAAAATTATTTAAGAAAAAATATAGATTTAAAGTGTTAAGGTCTGTACACTAGACTTAGGACATTACATTCATCAACTATTTTTTCATCCTTTGATCATGCTTCTATTGTACCTAAACATTGTATTTGATTCTTACTAAGGTTGGATTCTATGTTCTTCACTTCAACCGAATGGAGATTCTCCATCTTGGTTCATAATTCTTTAGAAAACGTGCATTATCTTGTCTCTTCTTTTCGCTAGATGCTTTGATTAATTCCCTGAAGAAGTAGATTTGAATGCAATTATTTCCCAAACACCAAACCCTCTTGACTTCAGATATCCTTTCATTCTTTCCCTCCAAGAAGAATAATCTGTCCCATCAAAGAATGGAGCTTCATTTATGGACAAGAATACTTTCCCATCCATTTGTGTGTTCAAGGATCTTCTTCAAGTTGTTATTTTTCCTCAAGCAACCCACTGCAATACCAATTGTTGGAACATACCAAGAACAATGAGAGAGGGGGATGAGTCAGTGTTCATAGAATCAATTTTATTTTATCTGTTTAAACACTGTGTATACATTAAGCATAAAAAATAAGAGACACATAAGATATGTGTGTGTGTGTGTGTGTGTGTGTTTGATAATTCACCAAGTACATCAATTTGTCGCAGACACCAATATTCAGGGTTCTTATCACCAACTGAGGGATGAGGAATCCAATCCTTAACGCAAGACCCAACTTGCAGAAAAGACCCAACTTGTCAAGTGGAGATACTAATCTCCAATGGAGGACACCAGTTGTGATTGATGAAATGTTACATCTTCGAAGTTCCGTCAACTACACTAGAAGAGTATGTTATATTGTTGTAACTGCTCCTTCTTATTGTGCTCCTTAAATTGTAATTCCTTTAGGGGTCACACTCTTTATTTTGTAAATCCTTCATTCGTTATGCAATATAATATGTGAGTCTATCGGCACATTCAAACTTGTAGAATGTTTCATTATACATTGCTAGAAACTTTTATGTTTTCTATGTACTAATATTGGGCTCAATCATGATCGTCATCATATCCTGAAACATTGTTCTTGCACCTTAGTCATTGTGACACCATTTTGTTCGACCTAAAATGTTATTATGTCATTGTATTGTATCCTTCTGGATTTGGAACCATGTTAATTTTTTTTAACCTAAAATATCATTCTTTTTTCGAGCAAAAACCCTATAAGTCGGTCACCTCATAACTTCATTTTCCTCATATTTCACTAGCTAGTATACCCCAAATCAATAAGCTAATACATGTCCTAAACTGAGTTCATCAATTATTCCTTCACAATCTCAGAGAATTATATTTCTTAATCTCACATAACCTCACACACACAATCAAGGGATGCTTCAATATGTGTTTATTTATATCAATTTTGATATCAAGTTTGTTTTCCTTTAAGCACGGTTTTCTTAACTGGACCACCCCTAAGGGCTTCTCCTTGTCGAGAAAAACCCATCATTCTTCCTTCATGCACAATTTTTCCCACACAACTTCTTTAGGATTAATTTTTCCCGAAAAAATAATGATCCGACAAAGGATTCATTATCCACTTTCATTTTTGCAGTCGGCTTGGTCTTTTGTCGGTGTGATACCTTCTGTCTACACATTTTCAGTTGAATTAATGTTTCAATCTTATGTGATTTTCCTCGAGATGATTTTATAGTCAATTTGATCTCTTCTTCTTTGATGACAACATTTCATTTGTACTTCAATTTTATTGTGCATTTCAATACTTTACCATATGCAAACTTCGACAATTCACACAGTGTGAACTTTGTCATTTCACGCACTATGAACTTCAACATTCCACCAACTTGTGTATTTCAATATTTTACCAACTACACATTTTTGAACTCCATTCCTGCAAACCTAGACATTTCAACAACTTTTGCATTTCGATATTTTTCAACTTTGCTCTTCGACATTACACACAACTAACTTTGTTACCTCAAACTTCGATATTTCATTTTCTTATGTACACATCTGCATATTTTTTCCTTTTTTTCTAACTATGCATTTCAACAATTATTTCATTATTCTTAATATCACATTGGTGTTGACATCAATTACAACATTGTTCTATATACTTCTTCAAATTGGATTCAAATCTTCACATAGTCATACATTCCAATCAATCATTGACAATCTTGTTCTATGGATTCATAGTCATACATTCCAATCTTATTTGACATCAATGACAACAATAGGTCCATCAATCTTCCCATTTGGCAGTGATTTCAATGCAACGTAAAATATAGTTCTCTTGAGAGTAGGATCTGTAATGTCCCAAATTTTACATTGGGTCACAATGGCCAAATCATATTTTCCATATTCATGAAAGTTGTCAAAGGGATGCTAAAAGTCAAATAATTGCCAACGAGGAAAATCACTAGTTTCCTAGGTTTGGGGTGGAAGCTTTGAGATTTGGAATAAAGGGGATAATAAATGATGTTTAGACATTAGAAGAGGATAAATATTTAATAATGTAGCTTATTAAATAAATACAAGAGAAAAATGAAATGGCTATGGAGAATGGAGACACATGGAGACTATAGGACCAACTCAAACTAGAATTCCTATGTTAAATGGCATCCTCCTCTTGTAATTTCAAATATATGGGAAGCCTAATGTTTTGGGATGGATTATGAGGTTAATATACTTGTCCATATACTTCATAGGTCAAATTTGGGATGAATTGTAACTTACATGGGAGAGGAAGAGCCAAATGGGAGTTTCATGGACACTTGGCTAGATTCTCCTTACATTTATGACATCTATGACACCAATGATGGAGATTCTATGACAGTTATGACACAAGTCATATCTAAAGGCTGACATACTAACATGTCAAAACTGAATATAGAATCTTAGAGGTCGAATTAGGGATTCGGATAAATCCAAGAGGCTCCTACTCAAATTTGGGAGAAGAGGGAAGGTGAAGAGAGAGGCCACATGGAATAGCATGAGAAACCACACCAATTCGACTTGGATTTGGTTTATGGATGGATTTGGAACCTTAGAAGACCAATAATTTTTATAAAATACAGGTATCATCCATGAGAATAAGCTTTTTCTCATTTGTGAAATTGTTATTTGTGAATTGTGACAACTAGTGGATGACTAGTTTTCTTGCTTAAGCCAATTTCGAGGGTGAAAGATTCCCATCCTAGTTGGTGTTTGTAAAGGAAACTTAGGTATTTCATGGAGCTTTAATGGAGTCTTATTTTCAAGTGCAAGCTATAGGAATTTAATGGACATCTCAATATCAGTTTTTTCTTCCATTCATCTCAAGTTTTCTCACCATATTTCAGCTCTATGGAGTGAGGCACACTTGGTGAGCTATTCATCTCTTTGAGGGATTTTATATTTCTCCAGTATTTTGTATTCAAATTTAAATTATATTTTATTTAAGTTCATAAATATCTCAGGTAGAAAATCCAAGATATCTCATGTATTATTGTCCAATATTGAAGAAACAATGCAATTTCCCCAATACCTTGTTGTAAACTCTTGAAATCTTGATGGAATCGAATATATGTGTGCACCATTGATAATTTATAAATGAATGAACTATAATTAATGTCTAATATGGGTTTCATGTTCAGTAACTGAGAATTTTTTTCCATTGGATCGAATTTCATATCATTTGGAGCAAACTACATCTCGTTTCCCCAAGGGTCCAAAACTAGTTTTTTATATCTGATTGAATGAAGTGATAACAGCCATGGGAGTTCTATTGGTTATGTATATGAGTATTTTATAATGTATTATACACATCCCCTCATTCAATTTAAGAATGTGAGTGGGTTTTTTCACATTTGGGAAGCCATTTCTACCACTTACCCCAGGGGGATTTGAGCCCAAAATTGCCATGTAAAATCATCCATCTTGTCCAGAATTTAGTACAAACTTGTAGAAGTGTTTGGAGGGCCATAATACACCCCTAAAAATTATAATTAATTTATTATATCATTCATACACCTTATCTGAATATTTGGGAGCAATTGGGCTAATTTGGAGACCAAGACACTAAAACTAGTCAAGAGCCAAAATTGTGAAAAAATTGGAAAATTGGACATTTTAATTAAATTTCCTAAAGGGGACATTACAGTGGTATCAGATCATGGTATTGGAACTTGATTTGGTATGATATTTATTATTACAATAATTCAGGGACCACCAATATATATTGAAACCCAAAAGTTCTTTTGTTGAAGAGGGAAAAAAAAGTAGGAGAAGAAGGCAATTTTTTTTGGAACTATGACTAGGCATGAAAAGGGAACCTCATATGATGGTAAGGAGATAATAAAAATCATGGAACCTATCCTTGAATACATGAACAATAATATTATTAAAGGATTCTAATTTTTTGCTATCCAAAGATGTGAAAAATATATTGATTTTAAGAAAACCAAGGGGAAAAATGCATCAATTTGCTTGAAGGAACAAAAGGAGGAGACCCATGAACCACCTAGTTCTGAAATAGGTAAAGTAGAAGAATTAGTACATGAAGAGGATATAAATTCACTCCTAAGTGAATCTAAAAAATATGAAGAGACATCACATAAGTATGAAGAATTTTTTATTGAAAACACTGAACGTAATTTTGAGACACATGCTACCTTGGAAATGAAACAAAGAGAATCTAATGATGGATGCTTGAACTATGAAGGAGTACCTACTGATGGGTGCTCACACCTATATGTTGGTGACATAGAGATCACTTTTGAAAGTGTTTCTGCAAGCCAAAATTCCATTAAGCATGAAAATGAAGACCTTGTAGTAGTTGAAGAAGAAACAAGATCAACTTCCCCATCACCACTTGAGCTTCATGAAGTTGGTCCAAACAAGAAGGAAGAAGATGAGGAGGTTCATTTGCAAGAGCCTCATTTTATTGAAGGGTCCTTAAAGATGAATGAAAAGAAGATACAAGAGGCCCTTAGCATACTCCATGACACTCAAGCATTGGTATCAAATTCTTTTTGGAGAGCTACTTCCTTGGAGGAGCCATCCTTCCTTGAAGACATGGAGAAGATTCAAAGAGCAATGTGCAACATCAAAGGTAATTTCATGTATTTGATTTTTTATAGAAAAAATGTCATTGATATTAGTGAATGGTTACATGAATCCTACTTGAAGAATAATGAAGTTATTGATAAGCTCATAATTCAAAATGAGCAACTTCTTGAAAAGTTGCAAGACACTTGTTTTTCCTCCGATGTTTTAGATTTTCATAAGGTAGATTACTTGGAGGATTCTCATGACATGATGGATCATGAGAAACATGAAAAATTGCAGGTTCTTGATGTATTTGAATATGAACTCAAAGAGATCCAAACACTTGATGTGGTGGAAGAGGAACTTGAATTGTCTCTTGATGAAGGGTATGCAATTTTTAAAGAAGAGCATGATTCCTCTACATTGGAACCAATCTATAACAAAGGTTTCACACTCTTGAAGGAGATGCATAATCCTACCCCTATGGATCCTTCACATTATGAAAATTTTGCACTTACTGATCATTTGGGTGAGTTGGTTCTTTCTCCTACATCCTACACTTATAAATTTTGCAGCAATCATCCTAATGAAGTATGGGTGAAAGGTTTCTTTTTTATGGTGCCACATGAAGAGCATGGACATTATATTTCTACTTTTGATGATGCAATTATTAGAGCACCATATTATTTACATTTGCAGCAGCATCCTATTTTACATTATGATTATACACATCTATAGGGGTGCACCTATGATGTTCAATTGAGTCACTTGGAGACTCATGATTTTCCTTGCTCCTTTCCTAGTCTATTTGAAGTTGGAGGAACTTCATCCCACACTTGGGTGAAGAGTTATACGATTGAAGAACATTATTATTCGCCGCAACATCCTCTAATGTTAAATGATGATATACAGATATACATATTCATGAGTGTATTGATGAGAATTTTTTGAGCCACTTGAAGTCTTCATGTTTTCCTTGCTCATTTTGTTCAGATTTTGGTGGAGGTTCTCCATTTTCTTATTCGATGAAAGAACACATGGATGATTATATTGATGCACATTGTATATCATTTGGAGCACATTATTATTGACATTTGCAGCAGCATTCCTTGTTACTTTCTGATGACGCACATCTACATGGATGCACCTATGATATGCATTTGAGTCACTTGAAGACTCATGGTTTTTATTGCTCAACACTTAGTTCATTTGATGTTGGAGGAACTTCATCCAACACTAGGGTGAATAGACTTATGATAGGAGAACATTTTTTTTACCAGCCACATACATTGTTATATCTTTATGATTCACTCATTCATGGATGTATGGGTAAGACTTCTTTGAGTCATTTGAAGTCTATTTGTTTTTGTTGCTCACTATTTGGTTCAAATTTGAGTGGAGATTCTTCATTCACTTCTTGGATGAAAGAATACATGGCTGAATATTTTGATGCATATCACTTCCTTTTGGAGCAGCATTATAGGACATGGGATACTCACCTATGCCATTGGAGCAGATTTGATTGGTCACTTGAAGCATGTATGTACTTAGCAAATGGTAGTCTACTCACTCGGAGGTATAATCACTTTCATGATTTCTTGGTGAGGCACCTCCTTGATGTATATTATTATTATGTTGTTATATACTTTGATGATATATATTATGCACTCATGATGTTTAGAAGGATGCATACAAGAAAATGGGATCCATGAATTCTCTTTCCAAATGGTATGGGTCGAAGAGCATTCTTAATTGTTGGAGTGAAATGCAAGCAATAGGACCCTGGGATAGTTTTTAGTCCCATTGATTTCAAATTATTTGGGAAACAATAAGTATGGGAGATGGATTCCCCACTTAATAAGGTGATGTTAATCAGAGTAGGGCAGCAGCAAGCATGGTAGTTCCTCTATGAACTCTTCATGGAATCTCAAAGACTCAAGGTGGGAAACTCAGTGGCAACTTCAAAGAATCATATAGAAAGCAAATTCTTCCACAATCATGTTTGAAATTGCTTGAGGACAAGCAATATTGGGAAGGGAGGATTTGTAATGTCCCAAATTTTGCATTGGGTCACAATGGACAAATCAAATTTTCCATATTCATGAAAGTTGTCAAAGTGATGCTAAAAGTCAAATAATTGCCAAGGAGGAAAATCACTAGTTTCCTAGGTTGGGGGTTGAAGCTTTGAGATTTGGAATAAGGGGGATAATAAATGATGTTTAGACATTAGAAGATGATAAATATTTAATAATTTAGCTTATTAAATAAATACAAGAGTGTTCACGGGCATATGTGACTATGCACGTAACGGGGAAGACAACCCAGACCGGGATCCTTAGAGCAGGTTCCAAGCTGTTTGGGATGGTTGTTTCCGACAGGTTTAAAGGCTCTGTTAGCCTGAAAATCTAACTAAACTAAGTCTAAAAGGCAAAACTAGAAACTACTGCTTGTTAGTTAAATAGATCTATAATATACCTATAAATATACACAACAAACTATTAAAGGTAATTACTGAATTAGTTTGATATATTTACACAACCAACTACTGTAATCAACCTAAGAGAACAATTAATCTATGAATGCAATAAAAAATAATTAATGAAATATTAACAATTTCAATCAATTTACATAAATTACACTATTAACAGATGTATAATAATAACAGGATTGAAATGATGACATATCAAAACATAAATGTGATGATGTGATCTAATAGGTTTCCTGTAAAGTTGCATAAATAAAACTACCATTAACCTGGAATCAAAATTGCTAAAAACATTTACTGTGTTAAATTCCTGAACATATTCAAAAGAAATTCAAAACTGAACAAGATCGCACAATAAACATGTATACCACATCTATTTATCGATGAAAACACCAAATTAACAACGTGGCATAATAGCAAATCAGAACCAACATAAGACGATAGATTATAGATGATCTATTTGCACAGTTCATTAAAAGAATCACGACAAACATAAATATTGCAGAAAAGAATGATAAGATCAATAGATATTATAAATACATTCACGTAGCAGAAATACTGTAAATGTATATGCAGATATCACCAGTAAAAGAGTACTGTAGCAGCTGACAAGAAACTGTCTGAAGTCACAATAAAAGTTACAGTGATCTTATCTCCTTCTTTCCCAAACTATCGACCTCCTAGCAGCAATGTTTACAGAGCTTTCAAAAGAGAAATCTTTTAAGCTTTGGCCAACCCCTCTACCACTCAAATTCCTCTTCTGCTTAAATAAACAACAATCAGAAGCAATGAAATCCAAATTCAGTTTAGCACTGGCAAATTTCTAGAACAATCAGTTTCCTTGCTGGCCGCAACTGCAAAAATCGTGCTCAGAGGATTCCAAAAATCTCTTAGAAATCATCACTTTCTGGTGAAATCTCCTTGATTAAATATAAATGGGCCCATTCTGGAGAAAACCCATGTGGCGGATTTTTAAGATCTGTCTTCATTTGCTCACAATATTGCCCAGAAAAACGCGTGTCAGTTTAGCTACGCGATTTCGGCAACTGGCTTTTAAAACTGAAAATGCCCAATCATTTAACCCAAAAAAATATCTTATGATTATGCTATGCCTTCAAAATTTCCGAGAATAATCTTCAACGCTGAGAATAATCTTTGATGTTGATTTTGTGCCTGGAAATTTTGTATCCGGACCTCGCTTCTCAATTATCGACAAGTGCTCTGACACCTGTTGATAAATTCAATATCTCCCACGTAAAATCGTTGATCTCGAAAATATTGCAAGATAATCACTTCAGCATCAACCATCTCCTTTAAACCAATACCAAAAATGCATAAATTTTATTTATAAAAAATCATTATTACATTATGATAATGGTAAGGTTGTCGGGAGGGTAAAACAAATTCAAGAGTTGGAATTTCGTAAAAATGTATACACTTTGGCCCCATATATATCATGAATGTATATTCCTTGAATAAATTAATTTTTGGAAACATAAATAATTAATGAGAACACAAAAAATACTTCGAATCATAAGGAATATTCTCACATAAATAATTTAAACCGGTATAAAAAATATGCCCATCGTGAATCTGTAAAAATAATTTGGAGAAGAGCTTCATACACAAAAGACCAAGAGCAATAACATATCAACCTTCTAATTTCAAAACCTCATCAATATTTACGATAACAAAATCACATAATAAAATCAAATGATAAATATTTGGATAAGATTTCAAAATTAGGTTATGACAAATTATTAACACTTATCCCTTGATTTTCAATGCAAATCCACTCAAAATAATAATTTCAAAGTAGTGATTTTGTCAACTAATCCATAGTTCGCAAAGGTTTTCTTTAAAAAACATTTAATTTCATTGTTTCAGTAGCTTCTGTAATGTCACCATTTCAGTAGTTGTCAATTCTTTAGTTTTGCTATATGAAATTCAAACATTTCATCAAAACAAAACACAATTTTGTTTGATGAAATAATGTTTTTTAAAGGCTGTTGGGTAGGGGCACAATAGATGGCGACTGACTGGGCGAAACAATTATCTCTGCGAAAACATGAAATCTGACTTATGTATGTAGCAAGATAAGAAAAATTTTCTTTAACTTAGATTAGCATTTTCCTGAAAATGAAAGAACTGTGCCTTGTGATAAGACTAGATTTCAAACTAATACCAGATTCAATTATTTTATCATTATCCAGAGATTACCTTCAAAAATGATACAAATTTTAAATTTTTTCAGAAAACATAAGACTCCAAAAGAAATTAGTCCTGGGAAATACAACGTAATTTTGATATTTGACCAGTTTTTTAAGATATGATCCCAATACTACAGTCATGACCCTCCCCGGAAGCATCCATAGCTTCGAAAGGGTTTGACTTTTAACCATACATCCTACCGTTCTAGTCCCAAGATATGATAAAACATGAATATTTAGAACTTCTCAATTTATTAATGGGTAAGCTGCATTGGAACCTCTTCACGAGTGTGGGATGAACTTGGATTCTTATAGATTTTTGTATATATAACAATTTATGATTTGGAATCCAAGTATGCCACAGACGGAGCCCTCCTACCCGCAGGCGTTCATAGCCTCGAAAGGGTACGTCTTTTAACCCATTCTACCCAACGGCTTATATCCCAAGCTAATAAGTTTAAAGAAGGCTTCATACTCATCATTTAAGTGCTCATCCACAAGAGATTTGCATGTTTATAATAGGGGAACGTAATAGAAAAAATTTTACAAGTAGGATAGCGTAAAGGATCTATACATAACTGATTTTATTATTAAATTGCAACTGCTTTCCCAGAACTGATTTCTAAATAACTAATAGAATTCTTAGTAATAATGAATTCGATATTCATTAAATCCAACAATTTGAGGATAATGATAAAAGAAACGAAATAAAGTGAAAGTTTTTGTCTAGTAGTTTTGTTTGCAACGGTTCAATTTCTTTTTCTTTTATTTCTGAGATAAGAACAGATTTCTAAAAGTCTAGCTTTCTTCATGTTTTATATAATCAGATTCCAATTTTATGACATAAAAACATTCCCAGATCTGAATCATTTCTCCTGTTTTTGAAAAATAAAAAGAACAACAAAAATAAATAAAAAATAAAAAATAAATTGAAAAGAAAACAACCAATATATACATGAGTTTTATTTGAGGAAATTACAAAAATGAAGGATTTCAAAGTCTACGAGAAAACTCTTAGTAAAGAAAATGAAAATTTTAAAATAACTTATACACACACAACACATGAGTTAACTCAAGATCTCATCAAACAGAAGATAGGTTTAAACAACATATGACTAATCACCAGCAAAAGAAAATGAGAGATTAAAATAAATTAACATGTTTTAAAACTTTTTATCCCTATTTTTTTTTTTTAAATCTTTCAATTAAGTCAAAGTTGTTTTTTTTAATAATTAATGAGATGTCAATTTAATGTGTTTTATTCAGAAATAAAAATAACAAAATAAATCCTAATGAGTATGCAGCTATAAAAGGACGAAAGGCTCTTTCTTTTAATGAGAAGATTAAAAAAACGAGAGGAAGCAAAGAACTGCTTCCCTGATAATGATGTTGTCATCTCATTCTTAAAATGATGTTGTCGTAACTCCATATACCTGCATTTATTCAAATGTAAACAAACATAGATCATTCTAAATCATAAACCTAACCTAAACAAATAAAATAAAATATATAAAAACTAAGTAAATGAAAATTTCTAATGAAGCCATCGTAATAACTCCAATCCTGCAAAATCAAACAAAATGAAAATCAACAATAAGAATTGAAATATTTTGAAACCAAAAATAAATAAATCTGACTTACCATTTTGACTTTCAAAAAACAAAGTAAATGCCAACTTACCATTCTCCGGAAACTTCGCAAGAAAAGATCTCCCGAGCCAATCTGCAATCCTATCATAATATGTGTGATTAATAACATAGGATTGTTCGAAAGAATATGGTAATGAGAGAGATATATCGTGATAGTCATGTGCTAAAGTTTTGTGCACAGAATCATGTGAAAGAAACTCAAAGTTCAACAATCCTTCCTGTAGGTTTTTCTCCCTATGAACATCATCTTGTAGACAAACACGTCGTTTAAAAAGAATATCAAATTCAGATTCAATTTTCTTAAATTCAAGTTCAAGAGTGTTCTCCGCATTATGATTAATATCCTGATCAATTTGATAGGGATTAAATTCCTCATAATCACTAACTTGAGATGAACTAATGGAATCCAACAAGGTAGGCGGAAAATAGTCATTAATTGTTGTAAGATGTAAACTATTAATATGATGATGATCAATATTAACTTTACCTGTTCCATATTGATTTTCAAACTCAAGTGACTGATCATGATAAGATTGTTGATCTAAGAATTTCGATGAATCATAAGAGACTTCTTCAAGTCTGCTTGTTTGAATATTTCCTAATTCCCATGTATATAATTTAGAAAAAATTTCGTGGGAAGAAAGATTAATCTCTTCATTTTCTAAATGCAAATCATGATTGTATTGTACCGCACAAGATTGTGACAATGTGAAATCAAAATCATAAGAATATGAACCATGCATTGCTTGTTGATTAAAAATATCAGGGTACAAAGAAAAATATGTTGAAGCATTAAGATAATGAAATTCTTTTCGTGAATAAGAAAGATCATCACAGGAAAACTCTTCATTAAATAGTTCCTCTTCAAAAGATGAGTCTATAGGTGGTTTGGTTTCTTCTTCTAGAATAAACTGATTAATATCCGTGACACGATCTACAGAAAAATCTGAACATTTAGATTCAATTTCTTTTGTTTCTGAAATAGTAGTATCTTTTAAAACATGACAATTTTCTTCATAAACTTCTTTCTCATTCAACGAAGATATGGACATATCATAATTTGAATGACCATGTTCTTCAAAATCCACATCCGTCAAAGTAAAAAACGTTGTCAAACAAGGTTGGTCTTCTTCCACTTCTAAATTTTCAGAATTTTCATGAAAAACTAAATCAAACTATGAATAATCATTTAATAAAAATTTAGATTGATTAGCTTTTAAATCTTGTTCATTTGAAAGGATCAAATGATGAAGCCATTCACCTAAACGAGGAATACCTTTCAAAGGAAACATATAACAAAGATGAAGAAATCTATTAATGAAGTCTTCCACTGATTCATCTTTGTCTTTCCTTAAATTTTTTAATTCAGTGCACAAACTAATGAAATCATAATCCCCAAAAGAAACTAAGAATTCATTAATTAAATGTTCAAAAGAATGGATAGAAGCTACCGGTAAGGTTTCACACCATTTCTTGATTCGTCCTTCAAAATTAAGAGTCAAGCATATGCACAAGACATCTTTATCAGTAATCTTGTGAAAAATACAATGACCAATAAATTGTAAAACATGTTCATATGCAGATGTTACTTTCTCACCATTAAACTTGTTTTCTGTTAACAAATCAACTATCCTTGCTGGAGTATCAATAATTATTTTTCGAGAAAAACATCTCCAAATCGGAACAGAAGCCATTAATCAATGATATAGCTCCAGTAAACTAACTTGTCATCTACTAGCCCTCCTTTTAGCGCTAATGTTGACGGGCATATGTGAGTATGCACGTAACGGGGAAGACAACCCAGACCGGGATCCTTAGAGCAGGTTCCAAGCTGTTTGGGATGGTTGTTTCCGACAGGTTTAAAGGCTCTGTTAGCCTGAAAATCTAACTAAACTAAGTCTAAAAGGAAAAACTAGAAACTACTGCTTGTTAGTTAAATAGATCTATAATATACCTATAAATATACACAACAAACTATTAAAGGTAATTACTGAATTAGTTTGATATATTTACACAACCAACTACTGTAATCAACCTAAGAGAATAATTAATCTATGAATGCAATAACAAATAATTAATGAAATATTAACAATTTCGATCAATTTACATAAATTACACTATTAACAGATGTATAATAATAACAGGGTTGAAATGATGACATATCAAAACATAAATGTGATGATGTGATCTAATAGGTTTCCTGTAAAGTTATATAAATAAAACTACCATTAACTTGGAATCAAAATTGCTAAAAACATTTACTGTGTTAAATTCCTGAACATATTCAAAAGAAATTCAAAACTGAACAAGATCACACAATAAACATGTATACCACATCTATTTATCGATGAAAACACCAAATTAACAACGTGGCATAATAGCAAATCAGAACCAGCATAAGACGATAGATTATAGATGATATATTTGCACAGTTCATTAAAAGAATCACAACAAACATAAATATTGCAGAAAAGAATGATAAGATCAATAGATATTATAAATACATTCACGTAGCAGAAATACTGTAAATGTATATGCAGATATCACCAGTAAAAGAGTACTGTAGCAGCTGACAAGAAACTGTCTGAAGTCACAATAAAAGTTACAGTGATCTTATCTCCTTCTTTCCCAAACTATCGACCTCCTGGCAGCAATGTTTACAGAGCTTTCAAAAGAGAAATCTTTTAAGCTTTGGCCAACCCCTCTACCGCTCAAATTCCTCTTCTGCTTAAATAAACAACAATCAGAAGCAATGAAATCCAAATTCAGTTTAGCACTGGCAAATTTCTGGAACAATCAGTTTCCCTGCTAGCCGCAACTGCAAAAATCGTGCTCAGAGGATCCCAGAAATATTTTAGAAATCATCACTTTCTGGCGAAATCTCCTTGAGTAAAGATAAATGGGCCCATTCTGGAGAAAACCCATGTGGCGGATTTTTAAGATCTGTCTTCATTTGCTCACAATATTGCCCAGAAAAACGCCTGTCAGTTTAGCTACGCGATTTCGACAACTGGATTTTAAAACTGAAAATGCCCAATCATTTAACCCAAAAAAATATCTTATGATTATGCTCTTCCTTCAAAATTTCTGAGAATAATCTTCAACGCTGAGAATAATCTTTGATGTTGATTTTGTGCCTGGAAATTTTGTATCCGGACCTCGCTTCTCAATTATCGACAAGTGCTCTGACACCTGTTGATAAATTCAATATCTCCCACGTAAAATCGTTGATCTGGAAAATATTGCAAGATAATCACTTCAGCATCAACCATCTCCTTTAAACCAATACCAAAAATGCATAAAATTTATTTATAAAAAATCATTATTACATTAGGATAATGGTAAGGTTGTCGGGAGGGTAAAACAAATTCAAGAGTTGGAATTTCGTAAAAATGTATACATTTTGGCCCCATATATATCATGAATGTATATTCCTTGAATAAATTAATTTTTGGAAACATAAATAATTAATGAGAACACAAAAAATACTTCGAATCATAAGGAATATTCTCACATAAATAATTTAAACCGGTATAAAAAATATGCCCATCATGAATCTGTAAAAATAATTTGGAGAAGAGCTTCATACACAAAAGACCAAGAGCAATAACATATCAACCTTCTAATTTCAAAACCTCATCAATATTTACGATAACAAAATCACATAATAAAATCAAATGATAAATATTTGGATAAGATTTCAAAATTAGGTTATGACAAATTATTAACACTTATCCCTTGATTTTCAATGCAAATCCACTCAAAATAATAATTTCAAAGTAGTGATTTTGTCAACTAATCCATAGTTCGCAAAGGTTTTCTTTAAAAAACATGTAATTTCATTGTTTCAGTAGCTTCTGTAATGTCACCATTTCAGTAGCTGTCAATTCTTTAGTTTTGCTATATGAAATTCAAACATTTCATCAAAACAAAACACAATTTTGTTTGATGAAATAATGTTTTTTAAAGGCTGTTGGGTAGGGGCACAACAAAGAGTAAATTGAAATGGCTATGGAGAATGGAGACACATGAAGACTATGGGGCCCACTCAAGCTAGAATTCCTATGTTAAATGGCATCCTCCTCTTGTAATTTCAAATATATGGAAAGCCTAATGTTTTGGGATGGATTATGAGGTTAATATACTTGTACATATACTTTATAGATAAAATTTGGGATGAATTGTAACTTACATGGGAGAGGAAGAGCCAAATGAGATTTTCATGGACACTTGGCTAGATTCTCCTTACATTTATGACATCTATGACACCAATGAATGAGATTCTATGATACTTATGACACAAGTCAGATATGAAGGCTGACATACTAACATATTAAGACTGAATAGAGAATATTAGAGGTCGAATTTGGGAGTTGGAGAAGGCCAAGAGGCTCCTACTCAAATTTGGGAGAAGAGGGAAGGTGAAGAGAGAGGCCACATGGCATAGCATGAGCAGCCACACCAATTCGACTTGGATTTGGTTTATGGATGGATTTGGAACCTTAGAAGACCAATAATTTTTATAAAATATAGATATTATCCATGAGAAGAAGCTTTTGCTCATTTGTGAATTTTGAGAGCTGGTGGATGACTAGTTTTCTTGCTTAAGCCAATTTCGAGGGTGAAAGATTCCCATCCTAGTTGGTGTTTGGAAAGGCCACTCAGGTATTTCATGGAGATTTAATGGAGTCTTATTTTTAGGTGCAAGCTATAGGAATTTAATGGACATCTCAATATCATCTTTTTCTTCCATTCATCTCAAGTTTTCTCACCATATTTCAGCTCTATGGAGTGAGGCACACTTGGTGAGCTATTCATCTCTTTGAGGGAGATTTTGTTGCTCCAGTGTTTTGTATTCTGATGTAAATGATTTTTTATTTAAGTTTATAAATATATCAGGTAAAAAATCCAAGATATCTCATGTATTATTGTCCAATATTGAAGAAATAATGCCATTTTCCCAATACCTTGTTGTAAACTCTTGAAATCTTGATTGAATTGAATATATGTGTGCACCATTAATTATTTATGAATGAATGAACTTTAATTAATGTATAATATGGGTTTCATATTCATTAACTGAGAATTTTTGGCCATTGGGTTGAATTTCATATCATTTGGAGCAAACTACATCTCGTTTCCCCAAGGGTCCAAAACTATTTTTTTATATCTGATTGAATGAAGTGATAACAGCCATGGGAGTTCAATTGGTTATGTATATGAGTCTCTGATAATGTATTATACACATCCCTTGCTTCAATTTAAGAATGTGAGTGGGTTTCTGCACATTTGGGAAGCCATTTCTACCACTTACCCCGGGGGATTTGAGCCCAAAATTGCCATGTAAAATCATCCATCTTGTTCAAAATTTAGTACAAACTTGAAGAAGTGTTTGGAGGGACACAATACACCCCTAAAAATTATAATTAATTTATTATATCATTCATACACCTTCTCTTAATATTTTGGATCAATTGGGCTGATTTGGAGACCAAGACACTAAAACTAGTCAAGAGCCAAAATTGTGAAAAAATTGAAAAATTGGGCATTTTAATAAAATTTCCTAAAAGGGGACATTACAAGATCTCCCCTTGAGTGTGCACTACCGATTACACATTACTTTCTTCCCTTTGTTAATTTCTCCCCCTTTGATGTCAATGGAAAATGGTTGCTTGAGCTTGATTTTCTCTAGATCCCCCTAATAATATGTTTGTTCTGGTTCTACTCCTCCTTGAGATATTCTTGGAATTATATTGTTTCATATTGACATTTGTTGGTATTTATAGCGTTCATCTCCTTAAACTTTGCTACATGCTGCCACTTATTTTCATCAAGGTTTATCCAATCCTTCTCTTATTTTTTCTTCCATCTCTTTCATAAGATTCTAGAACCTGTCCAATAATAATGTTTTCATTTTTTTCTCATGTTGTATAATTTTTTTATAACATTCTTCAACTATGAACTGGTATTTTCGTTCATCTCTATCTTGACTGCTTACTCATATATTTTAATGGTTTGCTTCTTCATTGTCCAAAATGTCTTAGTGTCGACTATTAGGGAAGTATACACCTTCTTGACTTCACCCCCTGCCATGTGTCCCACATTATGAGTCCCATTGATCATGTTATATTCAATTTTGGGGTCATCCATCCGCTATTTCTTCTGCACTCATCCAATCAACAAAACTATGAGTCAAATATATAATCATTTATAATCTCAACAAGAATTTATGTCAATGTGTTATGGCATTAGCAGACTGCTCCAATTCTCAGTATATAACCTCATTGCATTGGTTTATGTTTCTTTTCTATTCCACGCATTGAAATTTCTTGCCAACGAATGTTAATGTTCGATTTTTTTCAAGTAGACATATTTTTTCTTGAGCTCTTAATAGGTCGAATTGTGCAACAAAGCACCTCCATTTTGCCGTGAAATATTGTGACATATGCATGACTCTATCATTTAACCTCTTTGGTATGTGTTAGATATTCCATGTGAATGAATCACGCATTAGGTATCATTTAACCTCTTTGGTATGCGTTAGGTATCATTTAACAAATTTGGATGATACCCGACAATGAATATTTCAAAGAGACGTGTTTTCCATATACTGAATTACACATGTATTTGTAGACTCCTAGACATTGACTTGAGCTTCAGCTATCATCCATTTCTTTGCGAACACTTCTATAGTTTTAACTTGTTCCTCAAATGTTAATATTGTACATGATAAGGGAGCAACAATTTTGTAGACCAATTATGCTGATATACTTGTCAGTAATGGCTTATTTGAATGTATTTACCCTTTGGATTATGCAACAATATATCCTTTATATAATATAACTTTTGATTATTTCAGTGGATGTGGACGAATGCATTCTTGTATGACAATCTTCAAATTGTGTTTGGATTTGAATTTTATTTCATCAACATTATTCAACATATTTTTTTTCAACTTGAATTCATTATTTGTATATAGTGTTCCATTTGAACTCAAGGATCTTCGCATGATATTCAAAAATTAACAGGATATTCAACAATATTTTGCTTCTTCAAGACTGCTATTATCAGCTTCATCGACATATGGACTTGTGTTTTTTCTTATCCACTTTTTTTTATCCTATAAAGGCCTTTTTAATGTAATTTTTTATATTGTACTTTGTTTTCTTTAGATTTCCTTTCTATATTGTATGAAGTGTTTCTCATTGATTGTCTTCTTGGGCTTCAAAAATTCCGAGCTTTGTTCCCAAAATCATTACAAGTGTAACATATTATTGTATGAGAGTAGAATGTCATATGTCCATAATAATTGCACCTCAAACATTTTACTATGTTACTAAACCTTTCCTTGCCATAATTCTCACACTCCAATGATTTATGGCCAAATTCATAACAAGAAAAAAAAACCAATAAAGAAATTTGCATACCTGGACTTTTGGGCCAATTATGATGACATATCTCTTCCTTTATTGTTTTAATATTGAGAGATTTCCTTTTGATGTTCCTTATAACTTTTTATTTCATATATTTTCTTGTTGACTAAATTCAGAGCTTATTCTTGGTATACGACTTCACCTTTTCCTTTTGAAGAGAAAGAATTCATTTATTGCTTCCAACTTGGAATCCATTTATCACCTTTGGCTTTTCCATACATCTTGTTGTAACCGAGACCAAATTTTTCATTAGGTGGCCTTTGGTTATTTAGTATCTCCTCCAAAATTGAAGAGTTTTTCTTAGAATTGAACTTAGCATATGCTCCCTTAGTATTTACTCTGAACTCTTCTATTTCCAATCTTAGCTTGTTCTATGTGTCTTCTTTCTCCATTAGTTGAATTTTCAAAAATTCCTCTATTCTTTTGGATTCCTCAAGTTGATTTTTTAATCCAATGACCATTTCCCGTATATTTTCTAGGACTTCTATGTGTTTATTGAGCTTGTCATTTGATTTCTGCATTTCTACTTCCTATGTTAGATTATCAATTTATGTCTTTAGATTCACGATTTCATCTTCTTTGGTTTTGAAAGCTTATTCACCTTCGATTTTTAAGTCAATCATGACTTTGGTGACTTGTTCACATTTTTCTTTTCCTTTTCTCTTATATTCCTCGAACAGTTGATGTAATAACACATTTTTCCTTTGATCTCTTTCCATTTCTTTTAGTACACACATAACTTTGATTTCAATAATATCAATATCATCTCTTGAAAATTTGACATATGAATCATATTTTTCTCCTCTAACTTCTTATAATGCAGATATAATATCATTATTAATCTTGAATTTGTCCTTCTCTTCATTTGTAACAGAACAATCAACTTCACCCTCTGAATCAGTGCAGTCTAAATATCTATGAGAATACCTGCCTTCATCCACTATGTTTTCATCCTTGGATCCTTCTTCTATTGTACCTGAACATTGTATTTTATTCTTGGTAAGGTTGGATTCTATGTAGTTCGCTTCAACTTGATATATATTCTCCATCTTGATCCACAATTATTTAATTGACATGCATTTTCCCATCTCTTCTTTCATTTTAACCTGATAAACTGTTGAGAGTAGCCTCCAATGTTGTTGAGACATTTTTCCATGCTTCCCTTTTTCTATCACAACAGAATTTCAACCCAAAATATGTTCCTTGCATGTCTGAAATTCGACACTTCTCTGTCTCATTTTCGACACATACACTTTTTTTTTTGTCGTCAGTGGCGTAACATTGGATCTTCGACAGTTGACTAATAAGGGTCGAAGATCCGACAGACCATTGTGTCGCATATTCAACTGTTATTCCTTCTGATGTGCCAACCAAAATTGCATAAACCGTCGAAAATACAACATCCTCCGACCCTTGAAGCATTGGTTGTCCGACGGACAAAAGTTTCTGAGAAATGGCAGTGTCGTCGGTTTTAATTCAGATAGTGTCGGTAATCCAATGCACTCCGACACTATAAGAGTCGGCCTTCCGACGCAGTCCGACACTTTAACCGTCGGTCGTCCGATAAGAGGAAGCGTCGGAGTCATGGCACGATCGTCAGAGGGGTTGACCAGAGTGTCGAAAGAAGGTTAGAAAAGAAACGCCTGTTGAAAAGAAAAAAAAACCAAATATTTCACTTACGGCCACATGGTTTCAGCCTAGAATTTGACCGCTGAAGGAAGCCTAGTAGCAAACTAGAGGATTCTATGTCAAGTATATATTTCATCCTTGCACATATAGTTATCACAACTACTTTACTCTTAACTTTAATTTTCGCAAAATAGAAAACCCAATATCCTCAAGAGAAGCACCCTCCTTTCTATTTATGGAATACAAAAGAGAGTAATTAAAAGCAAACCTTGTACTAAGTCTACAAGTGGACCACTTAACAAGACAAAGTCCAATCTAACCAATCCATGAACACTTTAAGAGAATGTTCCTTAACTAGAGACATTACATGTGCTAAGGGTAGGTGATTACAACACAAATTCACGGTAGTGTGAACCACATGTACAAAGGTCACGTAATCCCATGCCTGCATGTTCCAACTTACCCACTTAGAAATGGCCTATGTGACTTGGCTTTTTAGAGAGTCGGAGAAAGGTTGCTTGCAATCAAGTTTTTCTAGTTGAACACAATGCGGTGCTTCTCTGGGTGAGACTAATAGTTGGAAAGTGGAATGAAGCAGTCCCCATACACTGTCTATGTCCATGACCTCCATTTTGAGTTGACTAAAGTTCTAAAGGGTGGCTTTTTATAACATGATTAAGATGAAATGGGTCTAAAGAATTGTGTTTATCCTTCATATGCATTGTGCTAATTGTATAAGTATTTGCATAAGTTTCTCCCTATATAAGAAAGAGCTCTCATGCAAAGAGTGCTTTACATCCCCAATATTAATAAGTGATGATGGAGGACACTGAACCTACAGAGTCTCTAAATAGAGGGGACCAAAGGAAACAACTAAAATAACAGAAATAAACTTGCTGACCAAAAGGCATTCAATACTTTTAGAATAGTCTAGCTTTGCTCAAGGAAGGGATATAGAATAAGATTATAGCAAAGAGACAAAGAAACAACAGAGTATGTTACCTTAAATCATTATTAATAATGTACAGTAGATATTTAACTTCACTCTTTCAAATTCCAAACAACCAAGGTAAGCACGGATTGTTCTTGCTAAATGAAGTGGCTAGATAATAGAGGGGTCAAAATTTATAATGATGGTCAAAAACCTATCCTTGGTTACAAAACAATGCAGGAATTTTAAGAGGTAGAGAAAAACTTCTAAAGGATTCAAAAACACAGTATACATTGGGGCCCTGAGATGTCCACTCTGTGGATCAATACATTCATTGTAATACACTAAATAATAAACTCCTTTTCCAATTAAACATAGAATTGAGCGAAAATCCAGCAACAATCAGCAAGCATAAGATGCCAGTATATTAGATAAAAAAATTAACATACATCACTCATTTTCATTCCATGGTGTTTAGCTTGTTGTTCGACGAAAGGTCAATCAAAGAAATCTCCATTATATGTGACATAAATCCCAGGCTTAAATTCTTGCATGTGATTGAACCACCGCCTAAGAAGCTCTGTCTGGAAAACATAGCAAACTTCCAGGGGATCAATACTTGTTTTCATAATTATAGTCTTAGGGTAAACAGTAAATGGCAGATATACCTCAATTGGCATGTTTGCTACTTTGAAATTTCCTTCAAATTCTGGTTTTGGAGTGTACTCCAAGTCTTCAATGCCCCACCCCTACACACTCAGGAAACAAATTGGAAAACTAAAGAAGAGCAACGATGTTCATAACAATCAATGCAACATTAATCTGCAAGCAATAAAAATCCCAAAACATAGCTAAAAAAAATCCCAAAACAAAGAATAGGCTGACCAATGGGCATAAAACAATGCCAAGTGTTTTTACCTCTCAATTTTTAATAAGACAACCTTGCCATCCACCATGTGTGAAATCATCATTATCGTGTCATATTCGGCATCAGGGAACTTGAAAGGAAGCTTGGTTGTCTCTATATCAAAAACGCACACACGAACTTCAGCTCGTTGAAGAAGATCTGCCCTATTTTCCAAGGTAACCTTTGAAGAGTCCACTTTAACAATGTACCATTGTCTACATCTTGCATCTACAGGATTGCAAAATCCATAAACAAGTAAAGAATGAATGTTAGTTTTTCAGTATATAAAAAACTCTTGCTGCAAAGGCTGTTGAATGTGGACTTATGATGTAGAGACAAGCCATTCTTTGTTCAAAAGCATCTTGAAAACATTGAATGTGGACTTATGATGTAGAAACAAGCCATTATTTGTTCAAAAGCATCTTGAAAACATAAAATGAAGACATGAGTGTGTTGCGAAAATAAATGCATCTTGCTACAATTGACCAAGTATTCAAACAATCTATCTCCAAAGCTACCATGCCCAACCATTTATATAAACATGTTATATAACATCTATCATTTACTAATTCAATTCAAATAACTGAGTTCTTTAAAATCCTCAAGCAACATTAAATGACACTCAATTGCTTAATCTAATCAAGGAATTTAAAATATAACAATCTAACATAAATTATGTAAGCAAAAAATTATAATTAGTAAGAATATATCACCTAATAAAACATGGATAACCAAAAATACTATGTATATAAGGCCATCGATCTAATCAAAACTCCATTTCTTGCCTCTTAACTATGGAAATATTTTTCAACGCTATCTGCAACAAGTTCCAATGGAGGAGTCAAATAGCAATAGTGAAAATTACACAATAAAAATATAGAAATATATGTTTTTTAATGTATTCTTCCTTACCATTCATTGAGCTCCTCTCTATTTCAATAATAATTTAATATTCTCTACTAAACAGGACCAACCACGTGAAGTTGGAAGCTCTTATGGCCCCTCCCCCCCCTCACATCACTCTCAACTCCCCAAACCCAATGCCTATAGTTGCAAATAACAATTTATTTCACTATTTCACAATGCAAATAACAATGCATCTACAATGCAAATTATTTCACTCAATAGTTTAAAAATGCTTTCATTAAATCATTCTTTATAACATTCATTAAACCATTCAGTCATTCAACAACTGAAAAAACCATTCATTAACTCATTCATTAAAACATTAATTTAGTCAATGGCAGAAAAAAAATATCAGTAAACAATTCAGTAAAGTATTCATTCATAAAACAGAGGAAAAAGCATTAATTTTTTTTTTATAAATAAGAATTATTGAAAATTTGTTTAGTCACTTCCTTTTTACTTTTCTTCTCTTTAAATATTTAGTTAGAGTCACATCTTCGACAATCTGATCATCGGTATCCCTACTAGTCTGCTCAGAAGGTTGAACTTCAGGCGAGGGGCAATGAATTTCTGCAATAATGTCAAAAATTTTCATTAATATATTTATATTTTGATAAATACGAGTAATTCATTAAAAAAACATTATGAATGTGTGTTTTTACTTGCCATGTGCACATCAACATGTTCAACATTATCTCGTATTGGCCCAACCTGTTCCGTGTTATGATCTGTAACTACATGCTCTGTGGTTGAATTGTGTAGAATTAGAATTAATGTTCATCATCTGCAATGGTATATAAAAAATAGCAGCACATTAATAAATTCATTACCAGGATGAGAAGCATGATCTTTGTTTGGTTGGTCATGTACTTCATTCTCAACATGAACGGGATCGTTACTTTCCTACACAAAAAGGAATAAATAATTTACGTTAGTTTATTTATAAGGAACAAATTGTATGAGCATTAATAAATTATCATTAAACTATACAATTTTCACATACCTGGGCACCAGATGGATCAGCAGAAGATCGTGCAGTATTCACAGACAAGCCTCTCTGGTGTTCAACAACGGCGTCAATTCCATGTTCAAAGCCAAGCTTCATGTAATCCGCACTGGGAAATTCTTTGAACCAGTTGGCCTTCATATTTGCATGATGTCATTAATTTTAAAGCCTTTTGTCAAAACAAAACAAAAATAATAATCTGTATGATATTTGGATGCGGATTCGGGTTTTGCGATACTTACATATCGGGCTGCCAAGTTGGAGTAACCACCAGGCCCAAGCTTGTGTTGGCCAATTTTTTCAATTCTTGCCTTTGTGACCTTAGATGTGTCCAAGAGCCTAATTAAGTTTTTAAATACATTAGTCTATGTACCAAAATTGATATAAAAACTAGTAATAATAAGGCTTACAACTACATTTTGGAATGAATTGCATACCTCCATGTTCCACCTGGTGGTATATTTCCTGATTTTCTCAGGCCCTTCTCTTTTCCATCTTCCACCAGGGATTTTCACTCCATGGATGGAATCATTGGAGGGCACTCATACCTAGGGTTCTTTTCTAGGTGAACCCTATATTGGTCTCGAACAATATTTAAATTTTTTCGAGCCTTCTGTAGTACCTTCAATGTATCAAATGTATCTTTTTCGAACAAACTAACCAAGTGATTAGTAAGATCATCCTTTAAATATTTTGGCTACTTGTTCCACATTGTGCGGATGGTGGGCCCGAAGATCTCCAAGGCCAAATCATTCATGTGTTTATAAAATATATCATTTCCTACAAAACATTATTGCCATCATTAGTGAACATTAGGAAATATTATCGGTATATTAGACACAAATTATAAAAAATAAATTGAAAAATCTGTAATGACTTGGAATCCTCTCTATCTTTATTGGAACTAGTTCTTCATTCACCAAAAATGTACACTTTATTGAACTAGTGCTAGTCACATGAGAAGATCCAAGAAATGCTTCCACATCTCTATCTAGCCCTGCATCCACCCCTTCTTCTACAACATCTGTTGTGGGTGGGGCACCATCGGCTTCACCCTCCGCTGCCCTCGCCGGTGTCGCAGAGCGTGTTGCCGATTGTTTAGTGGACAATATGGGAGCAGTATGTCGTGTACGTGGAGTGGTTTGGTCACTGGGACCAACATTTCCTTGACCACCACTGATAATCTCCATAGCACGTTCTAAATTAAACCCACTATATTATAAGTTCAACAGCATATAAAATCAAATATTATAAAGTTTTTATAAATGAATTTACATTTTGATTCGATAACTTACATCCAGTTGTTTACGTTGCTGTAACAACAATTGAAGCCTTTTTTCGAGCCCTTCTATTAGTGTAACTGCCAATGTCAGACGAACCAGTTCCTCATTTTTTTTCCCTTGTCCTTTGTAGCACCCTCAACGGTTCTGCAGACTCTCTAATTTCACTATTTCTCATCAACCGAGAGACCTCATTCTGTAAAGAGTTTTGAGACGTCGTTTCATAAATGGAATCCCCCGTCTGCAATTGAAATATATAAAAAATTGCTTAGTCTTTGAAAATATAGTGTGCACAAATAATTATATTAGGGATTACATCTAGGATTACCTGACGCCTAGCCGAGGGAGTGGTCTGATCAACAGATGGGGATTTACCTCGATCAGCCACCTGCAAAAAAAGTAGAGAACATTATCACAATGAACGCGATATGTATAAGCTAACAAATACAGAACAAAAACAAAAATAAACACTATGCCACATGTTTTATATGTGTACATTTTTGAAGTATTTAGAATGTGGAATTACATTTAGGTTCAATGGTTTCCTCGAGTCTCCAGTCGTCTGATCAAGAGCTGGGGAGTTTCCCCGGTCAATCTGCAAAAAAGGTAGACAACATTACCATCATGAACGCAACCATAAAAATGAAATACTACATAAAAAAATAAACATAATGCGTCACGATAGACATGTTTACGATTTTAAAGTATTTGAAATGGAGAATTACATTAATGTTTGGCTGTTGCCCTGATGCTGTAGTCGGCTGATCAATAGCCGGTTGGCTTCCCTGATCAACACTCTGCATGGAAAATCGATAATATTATATAAACAAACCTAATATACTAATGAAAATACATAACAACGTATTTGTATGTCCATCCTAAAATTTAATATCACATTGGCAATATCGATGTATACCTACTACCTTGACTCGGATCGACAAACATCTACGGAGATGGAGGTGCCCCTGAGAGAACCCTGCATAAAAAACATACTAAAAGTTACATAAGGAAACATGAAATTAAGTAGATAATTTCAATTATATGCTAACAAAAATTCCTATAGACGTTAAAATAATTAATAAAAGGGTGGTTAAATTGTTCGTTGTACCACAACCATACTAACATTGTTTGTATCTACATAATTCAAATTGTAATCAATGAGCATTTCTTCGCCAACGGCTATTGATTTAATTTCACACACAAAGACACAATTTCCTTCACGTGAATCGAATATGCAGTTGGGTTGCTTTAATATAGACCCTGGTTGTGTACTGTTTATAAGCCCCGCAATATTACCGGTTGTTTTTGGCCTTTCGTCCATGTACATCGTTGCTCCTTTATTTTGAGCTTTGTCTTTCAGTTGTATATAATTCACTGACAACCCATATCTATGCATACTTCATGTATATTGGACCAAGCGCATCCAATCACTGTATTTGTAATAGGGTCCAACATACTCCATCAATTCTATACATCTACTGTATCCAACCTTTATGCCGTCCATGCAAAACAAGCCCAATCCATGCAATGAGGATGGTGCAATTCTATATATCCTCTCATTCACACAAAAATCAGTGTTTACTTTAGGAAGATCGCTAGCCACCCATTGTTTCACTAGGTGTTGGTACCTTAAGGGCACGTTGATGTCTCCCATTGTCTCATCATCATAGGAACATGACCCCCCTCCTTGGAGAAAACAATTCATGCGTTTGTCGAATTTTATTCTGATCTTCTGACATCTAGTTGATCTAGCCCGTGTAAACCTACTAGATGTCTCACTTTCCTCTGGCCTTCCCAAACTCCCTTCACTGCAAGAAGACAGGTCTGAAAAATACCTATTTGGTTCTACCTGCACCGTGGCCAAAGAAAAATTTGGCATAAGCATAGCAAAATACGAGCAAAAAAACGTGGAAAGACTTATAAGAAAAAAAAACTTGGAAAGACTTGTAAGCCAATAACTTGTTAAAGAAAAAGCTTGTCAAGAATGAGTTTGGTTAATAGGTGTGGGAATTTGGTAGCCCTAAAATTTCTAATGTATGCCCCTCTTTTGGTTACATACAAGTCTCCATTCTAACTTATTGCTTGCATTGCCTTTTGCTAACATGAATTGGGTAGGATTCATAAGCTTCAAATGTATGCTTGTGGCCATTGTACTTTAGCCTTTCAACATTGTCAGGCTTGAGACGATATGTTATGCATATGCATCACATATAACACTGCAATTTATGCCAATATATGTCTATACAAAACCTGGAGGTTCTCCTTTAATGGACTATCTCCTTCAAAGAACATATCTCCTTTACGTGGTTTTTAGTTTTCCCATGAATGATTTTGTGATGTTGTAGATGATTTTAGTTTTAGAGTGGATGTTGTAGATGATTTTAGTTTTTAGAGTGGATGTTATAGATGATTTTAGTTGTACAAGTCTCCATTCTAACTTATTGCTTGCATTGCCTTGGCACGTTAAATACATTTATATCAGTCTGTAATATTTGTTGATTTATTCCTTTTAGCTTGTCTTAATGATGCTTGTTTTCCCATATTAATTTTCAACCCTAAGGAAATGCTAACTCGTTTTCCCATACTAATTTTCAACCCTAAGGAAACCCTAAGGAATACAATTGATCAGCTTCACAGGAATACTGGACAAACATTCAAAGGTAACACCTCTAATCTAGGAATCTTGACTACATCCACATCACTAACCTTCAACAGACTGAGAATTCAAGTCTAATACTGAAGTAGCTAATCCAAAGAAGCAATAAATAAGAGAGATCAGGAATATGAGGGGATCATCCACCTCAATCATCCAAAGGATGTCAATAGCAACAACACATAAAAGACTCAAGTGCTAAGGGCTAGAAAAGCTGAAAAGTGCCCTGACCAATACATTCACCATCAGTGAATTCAATAAACTGAAAATGGCTTGAGGCCAAGGTTAATGCTTCTTTGGATAAGCTATCAGCCTTAGTATTGTGTTCTCTGAATATGTGAACTGCTTTTAGCTAGATGAAGTAAGGTTCCATATCACGGATACGTTGACACCAAGGCCTCCTCCTAAGGCCGGTTTTAATGGTCGTGCTGCGAACACACCTAGAAGCTCTTCATTTGGCGGAGAAACCGAAACTCTACTCTCGGTTCCAACTATCTAATTTTCCAGCGTGTTCTGCACTGTGTCCGGGGACGGTATACCATTAATTTCCGATGAGGAGAAAATGTTGAGCTATTGCTACGAGCACTAGTAGTTTCTTGACTAACACATTTCATAATTAGAGTTAAAGTTATTATTCATGTAAAGTTTTTTTTAATAGATATGTATTATGCAATTAGTATTTGTCTAAATAAATTATGGATCTCATTAGAGGGTCATACTTCCACTACTTCCGCTAAGTTTCAGTTGATAAATTATGGTGATTTTCTAAAGAAGAACACAAGGGATCAAATTTAACTCATGGGATACCCAAAGCTTGGATGTCAGAGAAATATGAGAAACTTTTATTTGCCATAAGGAATTCTTTTACATGTGAAGGAATAATTGACACGGTGTTTCATGAAAGGAATAAAATGAAAGGAATAAATTTGGACTTTTTTGAAGAAAGGGTGGAGGTTAAGAGACCTAGGACTAGATTAGCAATGAAATGGAAAAAATATGTGGAATAAGATACATCAGAGACTCCACTTGAGCAATCTATCCAAAAAAAGAAGAAAAAAATATCCAAAGTACAACCATAGTAACAGACATAGAGTGATGATCCAGAGGTGAAGAAGGTAAATATACTGTTAAAAGAAGCCCAATTGATGATTGTTCAGTTGCAAGAAGAAGACATAAAACATAGGTTTGAAGGAGATGGAAGTCTAGACCTATATGAAAAATCTTTGATGGATGTTAGAGGGATGCTAAGGAGAAGATTCCCATTACATAAACGAGTTCAAAATTTATATAAGCATAACAGATCCCTTAAATCAGAAAACAAAAATATGAAGAAAGAGTTGCAAATGTTGAAAGATGAGGTCAGTGCAGGTAATCTAAAACTTCTTGCTGAGGCAAGAGATAAATTTGATGAAATTAGACCATAACATGCTTAAATTTTAGTATTAGAGCCTTGGAAATGGTTTGAAAGCGTCCAGACAAGTTTTTGCACAAAAAATGCAGTTTTCATAACTGTTGCAGTGCCAACATTGTAAAAACAACGAAAATTCTACAAAAGTTCTGAAGGTGAAAATTTTGTAGCGCCTGCAGTGTAAAATAGGGGAAAATGCTACAAAAATTCTGGAAATGCAGTTTTGCAGCACTAAAGGCCAGAATTTAATAGGGGACATTGCAAAAGTTTCCAATTTTGTTCTAGCTCAGCTAATAGGTCAAAGATTGACTTTTATATGGATAGATTTTTACCAAATCAGTATGAGAATCGTGTTTGTAAATATTTTTCTTTCGAAGTAACTAAGGGGTTTAATTTAGGGTTGAGTTCTAAAAGTTAGGGGAATAGTTAATGTATGTTATTTTGTAACTATTCCTAACATACACAACCTTGAAAGGAAACATCTCGATGGAATAATGATAAGTCTTATAAACAAATTACAATTAAATGTAAATAATCTTCCCAACTATTAAAGACACCATCCAAATCTTTCTTTTGATAGATTTAATACAAACAATTTATTACTATGAATACAGTAATAAAAATCTCCTAACCAAATACTATACTTTTACTTTTATAATAAATTGCTATTGGATTCATTATTGTTTTTCATAACTTAAATTTAAAACCCATTACTCATTATAAGCCAGTCCAATGGCTCTATATCCTTAAGGATTCTAATATGATATCAAATAATTAATTCATAGTTGGAAAACAATTAGTTAACACTTGAAAACTAAGGACTTATTCCTAAATCATATCTTTTGTGAGATATAGTTCATGTGGACAGAGTTCTTGAACTTTGTCCTCATGGACAGTTTTTGTTTGACGATGATGTTAACAGGACTTTGGGCCCCGAACTAGTGTGTTTTTCAAGGTCCTGGCTTTGAGAGGATCTGTTCCTGATGGTAAATTTTTTATTGATCCAAGGTCGTTCCCTATATATGGTACCGCTCTCTGCCTTAAGACCTTCTCTTTATTGGCACCGCTAGAACGGGTACCCTGTGGTGGGGCGGGTGATTGGCACCCCCTTATTACTTTATTTATTACTTTCCTTTCCTGCCTTATGACTTGCCTGAGCTGGAAACATGAAATTCAACCCCTACCCCTTATTTCTATTTCCTTCTAAAAGATTAAGGGCTTCTATTCCCAGTAGTATCTGACCTTACCAGTTGAATATGAGGATGAACTGGGCTTCTATTTCCTAGTTCTATTTTAACCGTTCGATAGGTCTGGATAATCAATCTCTTCGAAGTACTTCTTTGATAAAGCATGTCTGTGCAAAACTAGAGAAATTGTGTAATTACATCTATAGATGGGAGCAGTATAAACGCTAACCAAAATGCCCCCAACCCACCGGAATCCGGCAAATCAATTTTGGTCTAAATCAAAATTTAAAGTGGTTAAATCAAAATTCCAGTGATTTGGGTTATTTTAAAATCATGGATTTACTCAGACACAATCACATACATTTGCAGAAATTGTAAAATTGTGAAAATAACCTTTCTCCAGCAAAAATCAAACCGTGTTTTATCAAAAATACGCCTGGGAAAATGGGGCATTTTAGTTGTCTTTTATCCTACGCACTATATATGTGCTACAAAATGAATGATCACTATAATAGTGACTCACATATATGAGAGGGGGTGAGGCGCGAAGCCCTATTCTAAGTTCATGACCAGAACAGTGAGTTTCTCATTTGTAAGGTAAGAAGGTTTGTAAATTGAATCTCTGAATAACCCACTAAATGAGGAAGGGTTTGTTTGCATTCAAGCTTGTACCACAAAGGAGCAAACATCACATCGTGCACAAAAAACCCTTATCACCCAAAAACCCTTGTCATAGGATGCCCAAAATCCATTGTCACAGCATGCCCAAAAAAAGGAGGTCATGATGCTTACCCGTTGAGCCATGAGCTCCAAATCCAAAAATGGAACTCCAAAACGTGAACTGTGTGCTCCAAATTTGTACCGTCAATGACCGTTAGCTCCAATTCTCAAGCGTGAGCTACAATTATCAACGATGAGCTCCAATTCTCAACCCTGACCTCCAATTATCAACCGTGAGCTCCAATGCTGAACCCTGTGCTCGAGTGGACCTACTCCCAAATTCACAAGAACCTCCAAATTGAACTGAACTATCCAAAAGGAGTCACGGAAATGTCCAAATACACTTGTGATTTGTTATTATATATTATATGTTTTTTTTATTTTTATTATATATTATATATTTTTTATTTTTATTTTTATTATATGTTTATTTTTATTATGATGTTTTTTATATTATATGTTTTTTATTTTTATTATGATGATTATGATTATGATGTTCATGTCGATGATGACAATGATGACAATGTTGATGATGATGATGATGATGTTGATGATGTTGTTGATGATGATGATGATGTTGATGACGATGATGACAATGATGTTATTATATAGTAATATTTTTGATAAATACGAGTAATATTTATATTTTGATAAATACGAGTATATTTTGATGAAGATGATGATGATGATGATGATGATGACGATGATGGTGATGAAGTTGATGATGATGATGTTGATGATGATGGTGATGATTACAATGTTGATGAATACGATGATGGTGATGATGATGGTGACCATGATGGTGATGATTATGGTGATGATGATGATGATGACGATGATGTTGATGACGTTGATGATGGTGATTATTATGATGTTGAGGCCCACGATGACAATGATGATGTCGACGATGACAATGATGATGATGACGACGACGACGATGATTATGATGATGATGAAGACAATGACAATGATGATGATGATGACAATGATGATGATAATGACGATGTCGATGATGACAATGATGATGATGATGATGACGACGATGATTATGATGCTGATGAAGACGATGATTATGATTATGATGATGATGATGATCTCGATGATGATGATGATTATCATCATCATGAGGATGACGATGATGATGATGTTGATGATGAGTATCATCATCATGAGGAAGACGATGATGATGATGACGATGATGATGAAGATGATGTGCCATCTGTATCATCATCTGTGTCAACATTGTAAGGATTAGCCATATCATCATCGTCATCATCATCAGTTACGCTCATCGTGTCATCGTCGGAATAATCTTCAACAACATTTTCTGCTACATCATCTGATTCAACTATTCCTTGGACATCTTTTGTTGGATCATCATCGTCATCTAACTCAAGTTGATCATGCTCTTCTTCATCATATTCTTCTTCCAGAGAACCCTCTTCATTACCATCATCTAGGTTATACTTTACCGGCCTTCACCTTGGATCATGTCTCACAACAAATGACCAGCCTGCTTTACCTGGAACCTCTGAGTAAAATACTTGTTCACATTGGCTTGGAAGAACATAGGGCTCTGTTCCTAGCTTAAACAACCTTGTGTTTACCATGTTAAATCCATTATCATGTTCAATAATAGTTCTATTGAGATCACGTTGATTCAATCGTAACCTGTACCATTTGACAACGAATAGAACTACCTTAAAGGATTTAAAGTCACACTGTATAATATCTTCCAAATACCCATAGTATCGATTTTCTAAGACTTCTTGATGTCTATCAGTTCTAGATGAAACATTGGTAACCTAAAAGACAGTCGAAACCCCAGAATATGATGTTTTCTTTGTTTCATCCAGTTTTTGGGTTTGATATCTACCTCCATTGCAGACCATAGCCTTATGGTTTTTTACCTACAATAAGCAATACACAAAAAAATTACACAACCAACCAGTCCTTATGCAACAATACATGGAAAAAAAGAACATGTACGTCAAAAAGTAATTTGCAAAATAAAAGATTTACAAAGATATTTGATTAATTATATACTTTCCATTTTATCTTTTACACCATATGCCAAATCGATTTCCCTTTCTGTTAGATTGTTATCTCCATTGCGTTGTGCTTCTTTTAACAATGAAGCCACAACTTCCCATGATATTCCATGGCCCGATTGTGCGCATCGTTCAATCCATACCTTCATCCAGTCAAGATTGTTTGCGATGTATTAATGAATTGCATCCCATTCTTGACCAACTGTTTAATGACAATTACCATTAAAATCAAAGAAAGGTGTAAATCTCCTGAACAAAGACATATATGCCCTTAATTGAAGCAATTATGACTAGAAAATACAATTAGAATATGAAGGATATAATAAAAATCCACTAGCTAATTACCTTTCAGCTTCCTCAATATACCTTTCCCCTTCAGTTGCTCCCCTTCAAATTTGTTATTGGAGTCTGAATCACAAATGCGACATAAATTGAGCTTTGATGCTAAAATAAGAAGATATTCACTAACATACAACATGTTTTGGTGTACCGTATATCCTTCCATCATAGAACCCTCCGGATGTGCTAGTTGTCTCACCAAACCCTTCATAAATTTCAAGTGCCTCTCAACCATCCACATGGACCTTGAGTGCACAGGTCCACACAACTCAATCTCCTCAACTTGGTGTATGAGGTAGTGTTCCTTTGCATTGAAAAATGCTGATGGTAGATGCTTCTGCATTTCACACATGAGACAAGGAATTTCTCTCCTCCAATACTTTATATCTTCTTTATGGATTTCTTTAGATCTCAACCATCTACAAGTGATGCAAACCAATAACGATATTTAACAAAAATAAACATTAAATTACAATATATGCAAGTAAAGAAACACTAAGCACATGCAACTAATCACTAGTTACCTCATGTATTTACCAAGATTATATAAAACTTGTTTGACATTGTTGTCGAAGTTGTCCAGGAGAGAGAGAGGTAGAACATACTGTATCAATATACAAACCATGCCATTTATTAAAAAAAGAGTATACAAACAAGAAAAAATTATATGGACATAACAATAATAATTACCTTGATGAAGACAGGCTAATCATGTGTTTTGACCCCCGCAAAATCACCTTTTTTAGTTATGATATTCTTCAAGTTTGCACAAAAACCAGTGGGAAATTTAATTTTCCGCATTACTTCTT
>LPNX010178565.1:143274-157628 GCA_001517045.1 Pseudotsuga menziesii
TTTCTTTCGGTTGTTCTATACCTATGATTCTTAGAGAGGAAATGCCTATACTCATCAAACACCTCCTTTCTTAAGCTTTTTGAACGTCGAGATTTTATCTTAGGACCACAAACTGGACATGCAAATTCACCCTTTGTCTGAAGACCTACAATATTTACATATGGAATATCTATGTCAAATATATTCATTTATAAAATATTCTAACTACTCCATATCATTAAATGCAATTAAAGTGGAACTTAAAATTACAAACCACAAAATGAAGTTAACCCAGGGGCATCATGTATTGTCCATACAACCATTGCATGGACTTGAAAGTTCCTTTGTCATATTGGTCTAGATACGTCATACATAGTTATGCCATTCCATAACTTCAGTAGCTCATCTATAAGAGGTTCGATGTATACATTCATATCTTTGACTTGGAACTTACCTGATTCATAATTTGAAGAACATATAAAATATATCATTATGAGAACCATTAAGATATATAAACCATGTAGAAGAGTAAAATAATAGATATATATATGAAATTAAGATACATATTATGACAAATGAAATGCCACAACTACATTATAAATAAAACAGTTTTCGTCAATAAAACCTGGAATAATCATCGACAACATTATGTGCTCCCTCTTTATTGACAACCATGGAGGAATGTTATTGTTGACAACAAAAATAGGCCACACCGTGTAAATGGATTTCATCTGTGCAAATGGATTAACACCATATGCTGCCAAAGAAATCCTAAGATTGCGTGGTTCTTCTTTAAAGTGAGGCCACTTTTCCTCAATATCTCTAAAAGTAGTACCATCTGCAGGCATTCGGATAACATCATCTTGACTTCTGTTCCTGGCATGGTAATCCATAAATTGCGCTATTTTTTTGCACCTGAATAGTCATTGCAAACATGGAATGATGGGAATATAACGAAGAACCTTCTGAGGCACCTTTTTTGTTACTTTATCTGTACGATATCTACTTACATGACATTCCAGACATTTTGTTTCAAATTAATGCTGATTATAATATATAACATGGTCATCGGGGCATGCATGAATTGCTTCATAATGCATTCCAATCTCTTTCATGATGGAAGATAAATCTTGATATGTGCGAGGTAAAATATTTGATGGTGGTAACAAAAAATCAGCTATCAAGCTACAAAAAAAAGAAATTTTTTTTTAATGTAATAAATAAATAATATTAATGAAACATGCTTCATCCGTACGATGATCAATACTAAGTTAACAATACAATTATTAGAGGAATGCAAATAAACTTTATCACGATCCTATATATGTGATGGATTATTTTAGATACCTTAGCATATGTGTGATTGCAATGTTTGAAAGACCATTCATAACCTTCAAGTTCATTATCAACAATATAGTAGAGAGAAGATTTGTTTTGGAGCCTTCATAAAGGGGTTCATATGCCTTATCAAGAAGAGGTATATCGTGAACATCATCAAAGTCATCATCATTTTCATTATCAACATCATTGTCATCCATTCTAATGTTAAATGAATCATGGATCAATGTATTTGTACCATCATCTTCAATTACATCATCGGCATGATCATCTTGTTCAATATGATCATTCACTTGTTCTCCATTAAACATACACGCTCCATGATCCTGATCCTGAACTTGTTCTGAAAGCACTTCCTCTGGACGACATGCTATAGAGTGTCTTTCCTTTAATATAAATACATGTAAACATGAATAGATATACATTAATATATGAAAAAAAAATAATACATACAATTACCAAAAAAAATGAATATAATAATGTTTATAATGCTAAACCTACAAATGGATGATATTTGTTCCCCCCCTCAGCGTGTCCATGTTCCCTGCAATGTTTTGTGGCTGTTGAGATCAATATTATTCTCCTCTTAAATCCCCTGCATTGATTACACGAACAATAACATTTTCCATTACCCCTTCGTTTCGCTACATCCCATAGTCTAGCAAGCAATTGTCGGTTGTCTCTGTTTGGATTCGGAATATTTAATCTATTTGACATTTTGTCATAAACTTTGTTAATGAATATAACCGATTGTCTTAAAAAATCAATTTCCACGCATCAAGGTTTTTTCAAATGGAGAGAAGTCGAAGAATATAAAATTCTTGGCAAACTGTCTATCGATGAAAAAAAAATTCCCACAACCGTCCGTTGAAGAATAAAACTATTCCTGAAAATGTCCGTTGAGGAACAAATAATTTTTGCAATCGTAGGTCGCTTCTACAACAAACATGTCGAAATGTTTAAAACAATTTATATTTATAATGGACATGCATCAGATATTTGACGCCTTGAACATAGTTACCGTTGAAAGTATGGGACCATAAAATTTAAAATCATGTAAACCTTAATTTTTTTTTAATAAAAAAATCTATACTGACCGTCGGATATTCGACGTTTATGAGTCGGATATCCGACTTGTTTTTGGTTCATAGATGTCAAAGATTCAATAGGGAAGTGTCGAATAACTGCCACTACACGAGTCAAAAATCCAACGCCTATCCGGCACGAAAGTGTCGGATAACTTCCACTACAAGAGTCGGAATTCCGACTCCCAAGTGTCGGATAATCGACGACGCTAGAAATATTTTGTTGTTGGCATTCTGTAGATTGATTGTTGTCCGACACATCCGTGCGAAATGTTGGATGACGTCAGATTCTGTCATCAGATTTCGGGTTCAAATAAGCTAGTGTGTATGCTTTGATTGATTCCTTGAAGGAGTATATTTGCATGCAGTTGTTTCCCAAAAAACAAATCTTATTGACTTAAAATATCCTTTCATTATTTCTCTCCAAGAAGAATAATTTGTCCCATCAAATAATGGAGCTTCATTTGTGGACAAGACTACTTTCCCCTACATTTTTTTGTTCAAGGATCTTCTTCCATACATTAGTTATCTTGAAGCAACTTACTCTAATAACACTTGTTGGAACAAACCAAGAATATTAAGAGGGGGGTATGAATCAGTGCTCATGTAGTCAATTTAATTTTCTTTGTTTAAACAATACACATACAATAAGTATCAAAAACAAGAGACACACAAGATATATATATTTAAATATTTTATAACTCACCAAGTACATAAATTTGTAGAATACACCAATATTCGGGGTTATCAACACCACATGAGGGATGAGGAATCCAATCCTTGATGTAAGACCCAAATTGCAGACAAAATCCAACCTATCAAGAGGATCCAATCCTCGACACAAGACTCAACTTGTTAAGTGGATATATTAATCTCCAATGGAGGACACCAGTTGTGACTGATGCAACATTTCTTCTTTAGAGTTTCTTCAACTACACTTGAAGAGGATGTTATATTACTACAACTGCTCCTTCTTATTGTTCTCTTCAAACTGCAAGTCCTTTATTCATCACACTCTTTAATATGTAAATCCTTCATTCACTACATGTTTCAATCTATGAGTCTATATACACATTCCAACTTGTTGTAAGTTTCATTATACATTGGTAGCATCTTTTCTATTTCTCCCATTCTACCATTGGGATCAATCATTGGCATCATATCCTAAAAAATTGTTCTTGCATATTTGTCATTGTGATACCATTTTGTTCGACGTGAAATGTTATTATTTTATTGCATTGTATCCTTGTCGATATATCACCACGTTACTTCATTTTAATTAACCCAAAATATTATTATTTTATCGATATGAAACCTCATCAATATGTCACCTCGTCACTTCATTTTTATCATATTTCACTAGCAAGTAAACATTAAATCAATAAGCTAATACATGTCCTCGACTGACTTCATCTATTATTCCTTCACAATCTCATGGTCTTATATTGCTTCGTCTCACCTGGAATCACACACACACTCAAGGGATGCTTCAATATTTGGTTATTTATATTGGTTTTGATATCAAGGTGCTTTTCCTTTAAGCATTGTTTTCTTAATTGGACCACCTTTAGGGGCTTTTCCTTTTCATCGACATCCCATCTTTATTTCTTCAAGGACAAGTTTTCCCATACACCTTATTTATGGTTAAGTTTTCCCAAACAACTAACTTGATCCGACCAAGGCTTAATTATCTACTTTCATCTGCACATTCATCTCGGTCGTTTGTCGGTGTTCTACCTTCTATATACGTATTTTCGTTTATATTATTGGTTAAGTCTTTTGTGTTTTTCTCGAAATGATTTTATATTTGATTTAATCTCTTCTTATTGATGACCTCATTATTTCATCAATACTTCAATTTTATTGTACATTTCGATACTTTACCAACTACAAAATTTGACAATACACACACTATGAACTTCATCATTTCATGCACTGCGAACTTCAACATTCCACCAACTTGTGTATTTCAATATTTTACCAACTAGGCATTTCCAAACTTCGTTACTAGAAACTTTGACATTTCACCAACTTGTGCATTTCAATTTTTTTCCAAGTACGCACTTTGACATTACAAATTGAGAACTCCATTACTGCAAACTTCAATATTTCATTTTATTGTGTACACATCTTCATCCTTTTTCCTATTTTTCTAACTATGAATTTCAACAATTATTTCATTATTCTTGATATCACACTATTTTTGACATCAACGACAACCTTGTTCTATATGCTTCTTCAAAATTGGTTGAAATATTCACATAGTCATAAATTTCAATCCATCAATGACAATCTTATTCTTTGGCTTCATAATCATACATTTGTTGTAATCTCATAGATCGCATAGGGTTACCAATAATACACATTGAATTATACAGACATAACAGACAAGCGACAAGAACATAGATGTGGAATAACAGATTATATTATATCATGAGGGTCCATACAAACACATAACTGAACCAAGTTCTCATCTGGATCAACAGCCGAATATATATGATTTACAAATAGTTACATATAACTACCTGTCGATTCGGTCAACTGACACGACCTAATGCGACTGACCTAATCTCTAATTAGTCGGCTATTTGACTTAGTCGGCTCACCAACTAGCTCCTCCAACAACATTCCAATCCTATTTGACATCAATGAAAACACTAGATTCAAAATGATATAGTTAAATCCTTGTATGATTCTCTTAGAATGGCGAGCAAAGGTCCAAGGGTAGAAAAACCCTGTAATACATATATACCAATTGTAATACTTACAATATATGGCCCAAAAATGGACTATAAGACTACCAAAGGAGGTTGGATATTTATGCAAATATTTGAACCTAAATTATGCTTCAAACTCTCATTGTCATAGATTTTTACTCACTACAATGTCTAATGGAGATTTTAGTTACCCTTTTAAAAGTAATTAAATAGTTTATTCATTATATTATCAATTTAGAGTTCAAGTCTTATTGTGAGTTATCATGCAATGTATATGCAAGTTGTGATTTCTTTTCTAGAATTGGTTTATCTATTATGAAGTGGAGTTAAAAAATAATAATAAACTCAACAAAGTTTCAAAGCTTAGTTATATTTCCCATTGAATAATTAAAAATAATCTATGTACCTTGGTAAGTTATAGAAACCAAAACAATTCCAAATGTTCAATCAAAGCAAATATAGGAATGGTAGATCAAAAAATGAACACACAATAACTGTGAATTATGAAACACACCAAATATTATAAATATACCTAATCTAAAATAATCTTCAGCTATTCGAAGGAGTTCGTCCTGGCTCCTTGAAACAAAGTGATGTAAAATTATGTCAGCAACTAAAGGATTAACTTTTCAATGCATGCACAAAATATTTAGATTGAAAAATTATCTTCTTTGTTAATCACTTCAATACAAAATAATATCACATAGCTTCATCATCCCCCTTATAGGAGAAGTGACATTATTTTTATTCAAATTCATAGTCAATTTTTTTCTTAGGAAAATGCTAAGAACATGCTTGAGAATCTTATCGATTCTCAAGATGTTCTAACTAATAGATAAAAAAAGGTAGCTTATTAAAAATAATATAAAAATATATACAGTAATGCATCATCATCCTTTTTTAATTATTTCATTTTCCATATTCATACATTTGCATGGTAACATCTCATAACAATTTTCAAATTTCTTCATAAAACATAGAATATGACTCAAATTTTCTCATAACATGGCATAATATCAATAGAAGTTATCATGTACTAAAAAATAGTAGTGCTACCATATCCAACAGATTCCGTAGCAAAAGAAAACTGTTTTGTTCTTTGAATCCACGGAAAAGCAAGAAGTCACAATAGCCATAACGAAAAGAGTAGCTTCACAACATAACTAGGGTAGCAACATCATGATATAATCAAATAAGTAGCATCATGATATAACTAGAGTAGCATCTCCCTAAAATCAGGATAACCACATCACAACATGACTGGAGTATCAGTTGTAGCTTACACCAACATCATTAGTAAATGAAAAAGTCATACATCTCCCTAATACACAAACATAATCCACAAAAATAGCATGAAATAAGGGAAAACAGTACCTTGAGTAAAATGTATCAATACGAATAGTAATTGACTCAAGATGAATATGGATAATAACAAAAAGGTTTTATAGATGAGAGGAAAAATGTTATAAAGATCAAGATTCTAGATCCCAACATCTCCCTCGAATTGAAGGTGTTGCATACCCTCAAAAAACCTCTATAATCAATCATAATCAGAGTTAGAATCCGAGTACGAATTCCTATAATGATGATTACTGAGATTGTAGGATGAATGTACCTTCTCTCTAACTAAATAATACCCAACGTATTGTTCAATCTCCATCCACAATTTTGCTTCATCTTATGGTCTCATTTCATAGAAAAAATAGTACTTTGGAATACAAAACCATATCAAAGTAAAACTTGATCCCAACCCATTTAGGGAAACACTTTCTCAAATAGTCAATTTAATTATCGTTCCTTTTAAATACTTCACCAAAATTAGGATAACTAAAAGGATCTCTTCATCTCATTTCTTCACTAGAGTTATCCCTCATGTGCATGCATGCTACCAATACATATTTCTTCATATGATTGATACGCTTGATACACTATGATAGTGCCTCTTGTTGAGTTGTAGCGACAATGGAGATACATGTTGGAGACTAAGAAATTCATGATGTAACATGATGATAGTATGAGGATTAGGGATTTCTCGTCACACCCAAAAATTGTAGTTTTGTTGATTTTTCTCAATGGTGTATTGAGCTTGTCTTCATTAGATCCAGTGACTCATCAAATAAGTGAAATCCATTAATCATAAATATCCAATGAAAGGATTAGTATTCCACCTACATGAAATAAAAGAACCTAATGTTGATATAGTTCACACAATAAATTCGTATCCTTATCACTACTGCTAAAGAATACATCTAAAAATGAATTCACATATATGAAATCTTGTGGCCTTATTTCTACCACAACCCTAAGATGAAATAATAAATTTTTTTCCTAGATAATGATAGCATAGAAAGGAAATGGACCTATACAAATGAGAATGGATTGATCCGAGTCACTCATATGTTTTTTTTTCCTTTTTCATAGTTTTCACTTGTATTTCTAGTTACATGATTCTTTTCTAATATTCTCTCCAATGATCCCACTTTATCTATTCAGAGAAATAAACTCATATGATTTCTCCCTGAGGTTATGTAAAAAATATATATGTTACTCAAGAGGAACCACTCCTCAACCATAAGTTGTTTGTGTACCCACTGTCTATATGACAGTCTTGGAAAGTTATTCGTCTATTTGAGTTTCTTGATCCTGAACAGAGGGATTTTCTGTATGAACCTCAATAGAAAAAAATATTTGCTTGATTTCATATATGATGATATCAATTTCATAGGGATTTATTGGTTCCATCATGACCTGAGTAGAAACATCATCCACTAACTCAAAATTATCCCATAGATAGGCTTACTTAAGAATCAATGAATTCCGTAGGGGATCCAACAACTGCACTAGACGACTCAAGAGAAAAGAAAAGAAAAACAATTTCTTCACAAGTTCACCTTCATGCACATCAAAAGGTGACCAAGTGTAGTGGTCAATGACCTTGACTAGGATGTCTAGTCCTATATTAGATCAATATTCGTGTAGTTTTTCCTTCAAAACCTTCAATTTATTCCTTAACTTCTTATTTATTTTCTTTAGCATATGATTTATTATGTAGAGTAAAATAAGAGATTCACGTATGCATCTTACCTGGAGAGATGGTGATTATTCTATGCTTCTTGTTCTCGATAGGTTCTTCTAAGACTACTTCTGTAGTAGGTTATTATGGAGCATCAGTCTCCATTCCAAAGGAGATTTCCATAGTAATTGGAGTCATTATTGGTTCTTGTGTAGCAATCATTGGTTTTTCTATTATTGGTTCTTGTGTGGAAACATTTAATCTTTATTTCCTTCTTCCTGGTACCGATGTTGGTTCTTATGGAGTAGCACCAGTGCCATCCTAAATATTTTCTTTCTCTGTTTCAACAAAGGAATGCATTATTCTCTTACTAGGAACTTTAGGGTAAGCCTCTATCTCCATTAGAGGAAATTTGGGGTCTAAAATGGGCCTTATAAGAAAACGCACCAACAATAAATTTTGTGAGTTGGAATTCAAGAACCAATAGAATTTCAATAAAATGAGTCAACCATAAAGGTTGAATTGACATATTTGTCATAAAAGAAAACTACCTTTTTTGTTCATATTTTTGAGATGTCTCCCTTTGTTTTTACTCAAATTACGAGAAGGAGAGCTTGTTGGATGTGTAATTTAATTCCACATCCAATGAGTACCCACAATGCATACTTTTGATAGACCTTGCTACCCTAAAAACAAGAAATACCTGAAAAAATGTGATGATGACATCATCACATTTTTCAGGTATTTATTGTTTTTGGGGTAGCGGGGTATGTCAAAAGTATGCAATGTGGGTACTCGTTGGATGCGGAATTAAATTCCGCATCAAATGATCTCTCCCACTCAGAATTTGAGTAAAAACACAAGGAGATATGTCGAAAATACGAACAAAAAAGTAGTTTTTTTCATTCTTCCTCCAAAATTAATAACTATTATTTTATTATTTTAACTATTATTTTAATTATTTTCCTTAGGAGGCCCATTTTATACCTCAAGTTTACTCTAATACCTTGTATTCATTTTTAATGATCTTGCAGTGGAGCTCGAAGGGATTTCCCCATCAATAGGACATGGTTGAAATATCTCCCTTAGCAGGTGTTCACCAATAATCTCAATATCAATGTCATACAAAACATGAATTAAAGAATTGTCTTCCTAATTTTTTTTTGGGGATATATAACCCATCTAGACATTAGGAATAAAGAATTATTTGTTTTCCCTAGTGCATAAATCATGTTTGTTGACTTCCTAGTGCATACTCCTCATCATTCTGATTATTCTAGACTTTGTTTTTTTCATTTTTACACTAATTATCCACATATGCACCATTTTCCATGGTTTTAGGAACATATGTGCTATCTTCCATTATTTTAGGACATGTTGAGTCAGTATCCTAAATTTTAAGATCCTCTTAAATTTAGGAACTCGTTGCATTTTCTCTTGATTTCATCATTTTGGGATGATATGAGCACCAATGACCACTTACAATCTACAAAACTCTATCATGCACCCTCTTGAGATTCTCTCTACTCTTTGTTATCCATAACTCCCTCATGCACCCTTTTGGTCCACCTTCCATCAGTTACTATCAGTTAACTGGCCACATATCAGGAGTTACAACTGGCACAATGTTTAGTGATGGGAATTTACCAAAATAAGTGTGCCACATGTATGGATTTAGAATGACTCCTAAGGCTCATGAATTTTCTTATTTGTAACATATTTGCATGGTCCAAATATTGTTGGATAACATATGAGTAAAAATTATTCCACCAAAGCTCCTCTCTAGTGAATTCTCTCATAATTTTTCTAAATTTTTCTATGTATCTCTATGAAACTAAGTATGGATTTATTTTCTCTCTAGATCTGTTGTGTAAAATTTCACATGGTATTAGAGATTTGTTGAGCAAAGTAATCTTCCAGATTTTTTCTAAATTGTTTTGCAGATGTAGTTGCTTCCATCTTTTACACCAACAACAATGGAGGTTCCACATAATTCCTGGGGAAATTTCCTACGGTCATTTTTTTCTAACCAAATTGGTCTTCCCAAGTGTGATGCACTCCTGAATGTGCATATTGTCTAAGTAAGACAACTTTGTAGATATTTTTTGTAGGTTTATTGTCACCAAAGCGCAATAACAAAAGAAATGGAGTAGTCTTTTGCATTGTTACTCACTCCATTCAACTATTTTGAATGGAAGGTTGAGATGGATATCCTACTTCGAAGTAAAGGTATCTACATGGTCACAATGGGGACTGAACATGAACCCAATTCATTTTTGGAGAAATCCAAGAAATTCAACATATTTGATGAATGCTATGGATTGTTGTGTCTCAGAATCTGTAGAGACCTACTGTTTCATTTTGTTGGTCTATCAATTCCAAACGAAGTATGGACCAAGCTTGAATCCTTGTTTGGAAAAAAATATGATCTGAGGGGTCACTAGTTGGAGAATGAGTTAATTTCATTGAGTCCTAGTAGCTTCGACACCATACAATATTACTTCACCAAGTTCAATTCATTGATGCCCTATCTCAAGCAATGTGGAATAAAGAAGAAGGATGATCAACTCATTATGTCCATCCTATCAAAACTAGGTCATAAGTACCCAGTATTTGTATCAACCTTCCATACTGCAAAATTAGCGGTTCCAAATTGGAAGATTCCTATCCTGAGCGCATTCATGGAGTCTCTCAAAAAGGATCACGAAAAATTTTCTCATATGGGATCCATCAAACCATCCAAGAAACATGTGCTTGCTAATGGAGAATCTAAGAATGCCAAAGGTAAGAAGAAGGAGAAGACAAACCCATCAAAAGAACCTTCGAATTCAAAAAAGGACAAGAAAAATATGAAGGATAAGACCAAATTCACGTATTGCACTAGGGTTTTCCACCCCAAAATCTCATGCATGAAGAAGACCCATTGATCTCATGGCACAACTTCTAGAGAAAAACAACATTGCTCTACTTAAAGGTGCGTGTATAAAAGAAGTTGGGTCAAGATATGAAGACAAAGAGAGATGTCATGCATTGATGGTTAGCATTTCAAAGTCCTCTTCCTTCCTCATTGACTCTGGTGCATACATACACATGTATGCATCTAGGGACTCCTTCTCTACATTCAATCCCACTGGTGGTCCTTCTATCCTCATGGGTGATGATTATGAAATTCCATCTAGAGGTAAAGGAAGGATTAATATTGACTATGGGTTCTTCAAGAATGTTTTGTATGTTCCCTCATTGGCTGCAAATATTCTCTTAGTATACCAAATGACACACAATATTTCCAAAGAAGGTTGTGTTCACTCCTGATGATGTAGAAGTTTCTTAGATCTATGATTTCTCCCACTTCCTTCCCTATTCAACACCAAATGTGATCCTAATACATGCAAATGAAGTCGGTAGGATATGGCATGAGAGGTTTGGTCACCTCAACTACAGATATCTGCAATAATTGCACAAGTAGTGTATGGTTGATGGTATTCCAAAAATCAAATTCTCAAGTGGAATATTTCAAGGTTGCATGCTTGGAAAACATGTGAAGCGCATGTTTGAGAAAGGAAATTCATGGAGAGCCTCCTTACCTCTCAAATTGATCCAAAGTGATTTCACTAGACCCCTTACTGTTTCCTCAAGTTCGAAATAGAAGTGTATGACATTTCTAAAGTCTTTAAGGATTCTATTGAAAATATTTATGGACCCAACAATATCTTGAATAATCATCTATGAATGTTGATATATATATATATATATCAACATTCATAGATGATTATTCAAGATATTGTTGGGTCTATTTCCTCAAGTTCGAAATAGAAGTGTATGACATTTCTAAAGTCTTTAAGGATTCTATTGAAAATATTTATGGAAATAAGATTAAGGTGATTTTCATTGACAATGGAGGGAACATGTTATACAACTTGCCTATAACTTTATACTCAAAAATGTGGACATGGACAAAAATAGTCTTTGATGTTATTTACAATAACCTTAAAATCAACCCCTAAATTGAAAACTAATGCTATTGGTAGCACACTTTTTCAAAAAATGTCATTATTATGTCATTGTATCATAATTTAAAATTGTAATAATGAAATCTCTCTGTAACACTATATATAACTAGCACTTAGTTAAACACAAATTATTACACCACTCTTTCCTTATAAAATAAAATAATTTACAATATAAATCATAATAAAATTGTATATTAAACCATAAAATTCATATTTTTACTTCAAAAACACAAAAAACAACCCCAAAATGAACTATGGGTGGTATCATTATAATCGAAACCCTAAATCAACCCCTCAATTCAAAAGTGGACCTCCTAAAATAACTGATAATTTTATTAAGGTTAAAATTTTAAAAATCTATAGCTTTAAAAAAAATTAATAAAAATTAATAATAAAAAAAATAAAAATTCAAAAATCGAGAATTTATTAATAAAATTCAAAAATCAAATAAAAAAAAATCAAAAACATTCTAAGAAAATTTATCAATAAAAAAGTTAAAAATAAATGTAAAAATTATGTCATTGTATCATAATAAAAAAATTATAAAAATTATGTCATTGTATCATAATAAAAAAATTATATAAATTATGTCATTGTATTATAATAAAATAAAGTATAAAATTAAAAACAAAAAAATTAAACATAAATTTTAAAATTTCAAAAACAAACTCATAAATTTTTTTTTAACAAATATGTACTAAATTTTTTTTTTAAATCATTTTTTTCAAAAAAAAAATTCCTTTTAAAAAACAGTCTCAAAATAAACTTAACTATTAAAAAAATTTTAAAAAAAATTAACAAATTTAAATTTTTAACTAACAAAAAAAATTAAACAAAAATTAAAAAAACAAATAAAAACACAAATTAAAAACAAAAAACCAAACAATACAAAATTAAAATTAAAAATAACATAAAAAAAAAATTGAAAATTATAACTAACAAAACATAATTAAAATAAAATAACAAAATTTAAAAAATAAAAATAAAAATAAAAACCTAACCCTCTACCCCCTCCCCCTTCCCTCCGCCACCCCTCCACGTCCTTTGCCACTGCTCCCCTCTCCCCTCCCCTCCCCTCTCCCCTCTCAGCTCCCTTCCCGTTGTCATGATTCTCAAAATCATGCTGCCCTCTCCCCCCCCTCCAATCTGCTCCCTCTACGCCCTCACCCTCCCCTCTGCCACCCCTCCACACCCTATGCAACCCCTCTACCACTCCTCCCACCTTCCCCTCTCCTCTCCCCTCTCCCCTCATGACCCCCTTCCCACGATCGTGATTCTCATAATTGTGCCGCTCTCTCTTGGGCCTCCGATCCCTAGCGCAATTCTGAGAATCGTGCAACCGAAAAGGAAACAGTGCAGGGGGTGGCAGGTGGGAAGGCAGAGGGCAGAGGGGAGATAAAGGGGGTGGCGGAGGGGAGGAGAGGGAAGGGGGAGGGGGTAGAGGACGGTGGCGGAGGGGAGGAGAGGGAGTGAGAGGGGTTAGAGGGAGTAGATCGAAGGGAAAGGAGAGGGCGGTGCAATTCTAAGAATCATGACCACGGGAGGGGTTGGCTGGGGAGAGGGGAAGTGTGGGGAGGGGAGAGGGGAGCGGTGTCGAATGGGAGGGGGAAGGGAGTGGAGTGGTGGCGAAGGGGAGGGAGAGGGGGTGTAGGGGTGGCAGAGAGGAGGGGGAAGGGGTAGAGGGTTAGGTATTTTATTGTATATCTTTATTCATGGATAACCCACAGTTCAACAATTAAAAATGATAGGAAATCTGCAGTAGGAATTTGTAATTCTCAATAAGTTTCCAACCTGTTAAGCAGGTTCATCCTCGGGAGAACAAGAATATCGCTCTTGTTTTGCACTAGATGTGAGGAATAAATATTGGTTATTTATTTATCTTAGTTTTAAGAAATTAGGTTAAGTTTGGCTTGTGAAATTAGGTTTTAAATCTCTTAGTTTACGTGGTATTTCAAAAATGTTGGTTTACGTATTTTTTTCCATTATTAATATTTGTATTTATTACTAATGATTTATTAGTTGTTTTTATAATTTAAAAAAAAAAATTAAGTATTATGTTTATGTTATTGTTATATATAACCTGTTGTATAATAATTATTAAAATTTATTATTAACCAGCTTAGATCCAGCTTTACCCGGCTCTATCATGCGCCGAGAGGGATCAAATATTTCGAGGTGCAAACCCTTTTTTGGAGTGCAATTGTTGAAGCAG
>LPNX010178565.1:157761-180667 GCA_001517045.1 Pseudotsuga menziesii
ATTTGAATGAATTTTTGGTGAAACTGTTACCCAAATTATTGACATAAAAGCAGTGTTTTTCTGTCTAATATATCTAGGCATTGGAGCCTTTTTTCGTTGAATTTCCAATGTCACAAAGAGCTCTAATGTTTTCAATGGTGAATCCCAATTCATGATTCATTCTTTGTAGGATAAATGCGAAAGTTGGTTCCACATGAGTAGGATAAGCACTATCATCTGCATTTTGGATCAATTTAGGGAGGACATGAGAATCTTGGGAATATGTATCTTGTGAAAGAAAACAATGAGCGATTCAAACATGCATGTTGTTTCTTCAAGAGATTCAATGACTCGCTCTACATCTAGCCCAAATTCATCACGTTGAATAGATTCAATTATTCTTCTCCCATCTTCATCCTTCTTCCTAAATCATTTTTTCTAGAGACTTTGAAATAATCAAGAATCCAACGCATGTCTGGAGACATCAAAATAATCCAATGTTCCAAGTGTCTTAACGAATGTCAACGGATTGGTGAGGACCAGGTTATGAGTGGTTCAACATACCATCGAAAGTAATTTCTACAGCCTAGTAATTGATAAAATTTATAAAATTTATTAAATATACATCTACATATTTGAGACAGAAACTGAAACTACATGTATTCCCATATCTTAGACATAATCTGAAATTGCTCTGCGTTTTTGAAGTGTGAAGAGTTGTGTTGTTTCATATATATATATATATATATATATATATGTCCACTTGTGAGAAAATATTAAGCCGGCTTGTATATATAGATATTAAGTTAAGCTTAATCTTTAAGCCGACTTTTTAAGTGACACGTGTCAACCTCAACATTGAGCACAAAAATAGACTTCTACGCCATACTGGGCTGTAGAATGTGCCTGTGTGATAATACTCTATCTCGATTTTGACTTCTATGATCCTCCATATGATCCTCATTTTGTCTTTGTAATTGCAATCTTTTCCCTTCACGGTCTTTTCTTCGTTGTTCTTGTATTTGATCATCAGTCATTTGCTCTCGCCGCAATATTTGTCTCTCACTTTTTATTTCCTCATTTCTTCTCTTTCAATTTCAATGAGTTGTTGCATTTGATTGAAAGCTTGACATCTAACTCATTGTCTTGTTGGTTTCATACATCTTCAACATTATTGTTGTTTAGTCCCCCATTAGTAATTGACATCTTGAAGATCAAATTTGAATTATTTACAATATATAATCCTATATAAAACAAAAACAATGTCAAGAATATGCATAGTGATCAATAATATTCAAAGCAACATCAAAAAATGAAAAAAAAAAAGTAATTTTTTAAGTTTTATAATAATTAAAAATAAAAGATTTATCAATTTCATAATTTTTTTTTTCTAATTTTTCTAAGGATTTGAATTTTTTTTCTATTTTTAAAATTACATGTCTTAATATATACATATAATTAACAACATGAAAATAGTCTAAAACATGAAAACCTTTGTATAGTTTTAAACAACATGCATTTTAAACAATTTGTTTATTCCACATACATACATTTAAAACAACACTAATAAACTATATATTGCAAACAAATTCTAATAACAAATATATTAATAATACTCTCTGCTATTAAAATAAATAAAAAAGGACAAAACTTGATGGAGAACAAATATATTATAACCTCTCATTTCTATTCCTTGGTTTTTACGAATTTAGGGTTGCATGCCTGTGCAGATATTCAAAAAATGGGCCGGAGTAAGCCTTCTCTCTCTATGCTATTATAATAATAAAACACAAATCTCTCTCTGCTATTATAATAACAAAAACCAATATAAACCGGCGGGGGGGGTAAAACTATAATGGCAAGACTTATTCATTGATAACCCATAGTGCAACAATTAAAAATGATAGGAAATCTGCAGTAGGAATTTGTAATTCTTGACAAGTTTCCAACCTGTTATAAAACTATAATGGCAAGACTTATTCATTGATAACCCATAGTGCAACAATTAAAAATGATAGGAAATCTGCAGTAGGAATTTGTAATTCTTGACAAGTTTCCAACCTGTTAAGCAGATTCATCCTCGGGAGAACAAGAATATCGCTCTTGTTTTGCACTGGATGTGACGAATAAATATTGGTTATTTATTTATCTTAGTTTTAAGAAATTAGGTTAAGTTCGGCTTGTGAAATTAGGTTTTAAATCTCTTAGTTTACGTGGTATTTCAAAAATGTTGGTTTACGTATTTTTTTCCATTATTAATATTTGTATTTATTACTAATGATTTATTAGCTGTTTTTATAATTAAAAAAAAATTAAGTATTATGTTTATGTTATTGTTATATATAACCTGTTGTATAATAATTATTAAAATTTATTATTAATTATATTCCTTAGTATAATTGTAAGCAATGTTTATTTATCATTATTGTAAAAAAGTTTAAACTTAATTATTATTATGTTTTTAGTAGACATTGTTTTTCTAATTATCGTGATCTTCTTATTATTAACGTTCTTCATTTTTAAAAGTTCATTTATTATTATTTTGGATTTACTACTACCATTAGGTTAGTTAATGTTCAATAGTGTGATCTTATTATTATTAATGTTCTTCACTTTTAAAACTTCATTTATTATTATTTCGAATTTACTACTACCATTATTATAGGTTGGTTAATGTTCAATAGTTATTTTTGTATTATTATTCTTTATATTAGTGTGAAAAATTTTAATATTAAAGTATTCAATGTTATTTATCTTTGTGTTATTCTAACCATTGTTATTTGATTAAGAGTTATTTCTATTGTTTAAGGTTTATAAATAATATTGTTAAATGTTTTAGGTTTTTAATGAAATTGAAATTTATAGTATTTTAGTGTTATAATTAATGTGTTAATTATTTTATAAGTTTTTTTATGATGGGTTTTCAAGTTTCTTTGAGTCTTAATCCATCACTCAATTAAAGTTTTTCACGCATTTTTCAATTTCTATGGCTTCCCAAAATTTTCTTTCGTAGTAATTTGGAACAATTGCTAAAACTTTTGATTTTTCTAGGTCAATTTGATGTTTCGTTTTGTGGAAATATTCTGCTATGGCTGAGTTTTTTATTCTCTCATGTCGTAGATCCGCACTATGTTATTTTCACCTAATTGCGATTGATCTTCCAGTCTCACGTATGTAGGCCTCACCACAGAAACATGGTATTTTCTAGACATCTTTATGGTGTTTCGGATCAATAGGATCTTTGTCTTTGTCAAACATGGTTCTTAGCGAGTTTGGAGTAGAAAACACTACTCTTATGTTTTTCTTCCTTAGGATGTTAGCGATTTTCTTTGTAGTACCATGGATGTATGGAAGGGTGATGTTAGGAAGAGTTGTATCTTTTTCTTTGGTTTTGTTTTTGTTTCATTTTACCTTCTGGAAGACCTTATCAATTTTCTTTCCATTGTATCCATTGTTCATGAGGGACGTCCTAAGGTGTTTTAACTATTTGTTTATGTGATCCATATCTGAGACTCTCCATGAACGTGTGGCTAAGGTATTAATTATTCCAATATTATGCGATGGATGGTGGTGAGTCAACATGAAGGTATCTGTCTGTATGTGTTTTCTTCCTATATACCTGGTGAGAGAGAGAGCCTTCAAGAGTTTTTGTGATGAGAACGTCCAAGAAGGGAAGGGATTTTTCCTCCTCTTTCGTCGGAGTGAATTTTATACTATCACATTGATTGTTAATGTGGATTTTGAACTACTCCAGCTTAGCTTCCCCATGTGTCAAATTACTAAATACATCATCCACAAATCTGAGCCATCATCTTGGTTTGTGTGGGAGTTCATTTATTGCTCTTTCTTCAAAATATTCCAAGATTAGGTTTGCTACAATCGGTGATAGTGGTGACCCCATTGCTACCCCTTTCTGTTTGCTCATAAATTTCTCCTTGAAAGAAAAAATAAGTCGACCTAAGGCACATGTCAACCAAGTGAGTTGTTTTAGGTTTTGATACCTACTTGATGACTTCAACAACCTCATCGTTTGGAATTTTTGTGTAAAGTGAGACTACGTCAAAACTAGTTATTAAATAATTCACATTCACCTTCCAATATTTCATTCTTCCAACCAATTACGAGGAATATTTCATGAATGAGAAGGATTTTCCAACCAAGGGTTTAATGGTTTTAGCTAAGTGTTTGTCCAGATCATACGTAGGTGATCCTATGGTGTTAACAATGGGTCTAAGTGTGCCTGATGTGTGTATCTTTGGTAAGCCATATATAAGTGGCATGATCACATTCTTAGGAATGAGTGTTTTCTTTGTTTCTTCATCTAAAGAGTACTCTTTGATCGCTAAGGTGACATCTCTTACCATATTTTTCAATGGATCTTTAATGATTTTCTTGTAGCATCCTCTCTCCAGATGTTCAATCATCTTCCTTTTGTAATCTTCATTTTTCAGGATAACCATGGCATTCCCTTTGTCTACTTTGAGGACCATAACATCTTTCTTGTATTTTAGCTTTTTCAACGCCATGTATTCATCTTTAGTTATGTTTCTCTTCAGAGGTTTAGCATTTTTTAACACTATGGTGCATTCTTGTCGTATGTCTTCTGCCCTATCATCCGGTAACCCTTTAATGGTGTCCTCTATTGCGCAGATGATGTCTTCATGAGGAATTCTTCCTGGATAAAGTGCGAAGTACAATCCTCTCTGCAATAAATCGTTGGTGCTCTTATCTAGTTCCATGTTGGATAGGTTGATAACACAGATCTTGAGTTTTCTAGCCTTGGGTTTCTGTTTCAGTCTAAGATTATCAAATTTTGAATATTTTTTACTGGTGTATTTCTCCAAAGATCTCTCTTCCTTCAGTGCAGTCATAACCTCCACGCTGACCCAGAAATCTATGCGTAATGCCTTGGCTAACATCGTGTGCAACTTGTATACCCTCTGGGAAAGCGCGTCCAGCTCCTTCCTAATGTGTCGAATTTCGCCTCTGACAATCGACATGCTCAATTCCAGAAAAAGCGCATTCATGTTTTTGTTTTAGATGACGGTTGAATTTTGAGAAACATGGAACAATATTTTGGTTACAGAAGTTTTTTAGAAAACATAAATCTGTTGAGCGATGGTCGATTTTCATCCTTATGCATTCGAAGAGCCGAATTTTTCGTAGCATATCCCTTCCATGGAGGGATGCGATTTATTTATTCATTGATAACCCACAGTTCAACAATTAAAAATGATAGGAAATATGCAATAGGAATTTGTAATTCTCGACAAGTTTTGAACCTGTTAAGTAGGTTCATCCTCGGGAGAACACAAATCTCGCTCTTGTTTTGCACCGGATGTGAGGAATAAATATTGGTTATTCACTTATCTTAGTTTTAAGGAATTAGGTCAAGGTCGTCATGTGGAGTTAGGTTTTAAATCTCTTAGTTTACGTAGTATTTCAAAAATGTTGGTTTAAGTATTTAATTTTTCCATTATTGATGTTTGTATTTATTACTCATGGTTTATTAACTGTTTTTATAAAAATATTAACTTTTTTATTAGTATTATGTTAATGTTATTTTTATATGTAACGTGTTGTAGAACACGGTGCGGATATACGACATGAGAGAATAAAAAATTCAGCCATAGAAGAACATTCCCACAACACGAAACATCAAATTGGCTTAGAAAACTCAAAATTTTTAGCAATTGTGCCAAATTACTACAAAAGAAAATTTTGGGAAGCCATAGAAATTGGAAAATGCGTGAAAAAATTTATTCAAGATGATGGATTAAGACTCAAAGAAACTTGGAAACTCATAATAAAAAAACTTATAAAATAATTAACACATTGATTATAACACTAAAATACTATAAATTTCAATTTCTTTAAAAACCTAAAACCTTTGTGTTACATAATTAATAATTATTATACGACACGTTACATATAACAACAACATAAACATAATACTATATATATATATCTTTATAAAAACCGTTAATAAACAATTAGTAATAAATACAAACATCAATAATGGAAAAAGTAACTTACTTAAACCAACATTTTTGAAATACCATGTAAACTAAGAGATTTAAAACCTAACTCCACAAGCCGACCTTGACCTAATTCCTTAAAACTAAGATAAATAAATAACCAATATTTATTCCTCACATCTGATGAAAAACAAGAGCGAGATTCCTTTTCTCCTGAGGATGAACCTGCTTAACAGGTTTGAAACGTTTTGAGAATTACAAATTCCTACCGCAGATTTCTTATGATTTTTAATTGTTGAACTATGCATTATCAATGAATAAAGAAATCACAACCCTCCATGGAAGGTATATGCTATGAAAAAATAGGCTCTTTGAATGCACAAGGATGAAAATCGGCCATCCCTTAGCATATTTACGTTTTCTAAAAAATTGGCTTAACCAAAAGATTGTTCCCTGTTTCACAAAAGCCAACCATCATCTAAAAGGAATACATGAACGCGCTTTTCAGGAATTGAGCATGTCGATTGTCAGAGGAAAAATTCGGCGCAGTAGGAAGGAGTTGGACGCGCTTTCCTAGAGGGCATACAAGCTGCACATGACATTAGCCAAGGTATTACACATATATTTTTGGGTCAGCGTGGAGGATGCAATTGCACTAAAGGAAGAGATATCGCTTGAGAAATACACTAGTAAACAATCTTCGAAATTTGATAATCTTAGACTGAAACAAAAACCCGAGCCTGAAAAAATCAAGAGCTACGTTATCAACCTATCCAACATGGAACTGGATAAGAGCACCAATGATTTATTGCAGAGAGGATTTAACTTCGCCCTTGCTCCCTGAAGAATTCCTCAAAAAGACATCATATGCGCAATAGAGGACACCATTAAAGGGTTACCAGATGATAGGGAAGAAGACATATGGAAAGAATGCACCATAGTATTAAAAAATGCCAAACCTCTGAAGAGAAACATAACTAAAGATGAATACATGTAGTTGAAAAAGATAAAAGACATGAAAGACGTTATGGTCCTCAAAGAAGACAAAGGGAATGCCACTATTATCCTGAAAAATGAAGATTATCAAAGGAAGATGATTGAACATCTAGAGAGTGGATGCTACAACAAAATCATTAAAGATCCATTGAAAAAGGTGGTAAGAAATGTCATCTTGGCGATCAAAAAGTGCTCTTTGGACGAAGAAATAAAAAAAAAAACTCATTCCTAAGAACATGATCATGCCACGCATATATGGCGTACTAAAGATACACAAATCAGGCATACCACTTAGAGCCATTGTCAACACCATAGGATCACCTACGTATGATCTGGAAAAACACTTAGTTAAAACCCTTAAACCCTTGGTTGAAAAATCCTTCTCATTCATTAAATATTCCTCGCAATTGGTTGGAAGAATGAAGGATTGGAAGGTGAATGAGAATGATTTACTAACTAGTTTTGATGTAGTCTCACTTTATACAAAAATTCCAATCGATGAGGCTGTGAAGTCATCAAGAAGGTATCAAACCCTAAAATGGCTCATGTGGTTGAGATGTGCCTCGGGTCAACTTATTTTTTCTTTTAAGGAGAAATTTATGAGCAAATAGAAGGGGTAGCAATGGGGTCACCACTATCACCGATTGTAGCAAATCTTTTCATGGAATATTTTGAAGAAAGAGCAATTTCATTCCCACACAAACCAAGATGGTGGCTCAAATTTGTGGATGATGTATTTAGTAATTGGATACATGGGGAAGATAAGATGGAGGAGTTCAAAATCCATGTTAGCAATCAATGTGATAGTATAAAATTCACTCTGTAGAAAGAGGAGGAAGAATCCCTGCCCTTCTTGGACATTCTCATCACAAAGAATATTGATGGCTCTCTCTCTATCACTAGGTATAAAGGAAGAAAACACATACAGACAGATACCTTCATGCTGACTCACACCACCATCCATCCCAGAATATTGGAATAATTAATACCTTAGCCACACATGCATGGAGAGTCTCGGATACATATCACATAAACGAAGAGTTAAAACACCTTAGGATGTCCCTCATGAACAATGGATATAATGGAAGGGAAATTGATAAGGTATTCCAGAAGGTAAAACGAAACAAAAACACTGAACAAAGAAAAAGATACAACTCTTCCTAATATCACCCTTCCATACATCCGTGGTACAACAAACAAAATCGCTAATGTCCTAAGGAAGAAAAACATTAGAGTAGTGTTTGCTCCTCCAAACTCGCTAAGAACCATGCTTGACAAACCCAAAGATCCTATTGATCTGAAACACCATAAATTTGTCTGCATGATACCATGTTCCTGTGGTGAGGCCTACATAAGTGAGACTAGAAGATCAATTGCAACTAGGTTACAGTGCAGATCTACGACATGAGAGAATAAAAAACTTAGCCATAGCAGAACATTCTCACAACACGAAACATCAATTTAGCCTAGAAAACTCAATTTTTTTAGCAATTGTCCCAAATTACTACAAAAGAAAAATCTGAGAAGCCATAGAAATTGAAAAATGCGTGAAAAAATTTAATCAAGATGATAGATTAAGACGCAAAGAAACTTGGAAACCCGTCATAAAAAAAATTATAAAATAATTAACACATTAATTATAACACTAAAATACTATAAATTTAAATTTGATTAAAAACCTAAAACCTTTAACAATATTATTTATAAACTTTAAACCAGAGAAATAACTCTTAATCAAATAACAATGGTTAGAATAACACAAGGATAAATAACATTGAATACTTTAATATTAATTTTTTCCACACGAATACAAGGAATAATAATACAAAAATAACTATTGAACATTAACCAACCTATACTAATGGTAGTAGTAAATTCAAATAATAATAAATAAGCTTTTAAAAATGAAGAACATTAATAATAATAAGATCACAATAATTAAAAAAATGTCTAAACTAGAGTAATAACAAAAACATAATAATAATTAAGTTTAAACTTGTTTACAACAATGATAAATAACATTGCTTACAATAATACAAAGGAACATAATTAATAATAAATTTTAATAATTATGATACAACACGTTACATATAACTATAACATAATCATAATACTAATAAAAAAATAAAAAATAAAAAATTAATATGTTTATAAAAACAGTTAATAAACCATTAGTAATAAATACGAAACATCAATAATGGAAAAATTAAATATTTAAACCAACATTTTTGAAATACCACGTAAACTACGGGATTTAAAACCTAACTCCATAAGCTGACCTTGACCTAATTCCTTATAACCAAGATAAATAAATAACCAATATTTATTCCTCACATCCAGTGCAAAACAAGAGCGAGATTCTTGTTCTCCTGAGGATGAACTTACTTAACAGGTTTGAAACTTGTCGAGAATTACAAATTCCTACCGCATATTTCCTATCATTTTTAATTGTTAAGCTTTGTGTTATCAATGAATAAAGAAATCACAGCCCTCCATGGAAGGGATATGCTATGAAAAAATCAGCTCTTCAAATGCACAAGGATGAAAATCGCCCATCACTTAGTAGATTTATGGTTTGTAAAAATCGTCGTAACCAAAAGATTGTTCCCCATTTCGTAAAAGTCAACTATCATCTAAAACAAAAACATGAACACGCTTTTCTGGAATCGAGCATCTTGATTGTCAAAGGCGAAATTCAGCACGGTAGGAAGGAGCTGGATGCGCTTTCTCAAAGGGCATACGAGTTGCACACAACGTTAGCCAAGGTATTACACATAGATTTATGGGTCAGTGTGGAGGCTGCGATTGCGCTGAGGGAAGAGAGATCATTGGACAAATACACCAGTAACCAATCTTCGAAATTTGATAATCTTAGACTAAACCAAAAACCCGAGGCTGGAAAACTCAAGAGTTGCGTTATCAACCTATCATACGTGGAATTGGATAAGAGCACCAACAATTTATTGCAAAGAGGATTGAACTTCGCCCTTGCTCCTAGAATAATTCCTCATGAAGACATCATTGGCGCAATAGAGGACACCATTAAAGGGTTACCGGATGATAGGGCGGAAGACATATGGTAAGAATGTGCCATAGTATTAAAAAATGTCAAACCTCCGAAGAGAAACATAACTAAAGATGAATACATTGCGTTGAAAAAACTAAAAGACAGGAAAGATGTGATGGTCCTCAAAGAAGACAAAGGGAATGTTACAGTTATCATGAAAACTGAAGATTATCAAAAAAAGATGATTGAACATCTGGAGAGTGGATGCTACAGGAAAATCATTAAAGATCCACTAAAAAAGGTGGTAAGAGATCTCATCTTGACAATTTGTAACATCTCCAGAAATTCACAAAAAATTAAATTTTTTCTATGTGATATTAAATGCTAATCATAGCATGAATGCTAGTTTAATAATTAACTTCCAACAGATAGATTACAAAGATAAGACATCAAGAGAGAACTCAGGAGTAAATACTATTTGGTTAACTGTAATTAAGAGGCTACTAACTTGTAAGTCATATGCCACCAACCGTACCAAATCTATAATGATTTTCAGTCTTGAATAGTAAAATGTTGGTCAATGAGTTAAAATAATTTATTGAATTCAGATCATTTGTTTATTTGTAAGAAAAGGTATTATTATGATGATTATCTTCTTTAGAATGTGTAATATTCTGATGGTTGTTTTATTTTCTTACTGAAGGGGGCTTGAGGTTAGCTCGAGGCTACTTAGATTTTCTTAAAGCTAACGCAGATCTGATGCTTGTACAGGGCTCATAGGTAAATACTTACTTCCAGGTTTACGATGTAAGAAATTAAGGCTAGGAAGACTAAACGAGTAAGTTAGGAAAGATCCCTAAACTTTTATTCTTAGACTTAAGCTTCAACTTCCACTATGACTCTATTTAAAGTCTAGATTATCGAAGTGTAAGAATTCATAGGCCTATAGCAAAGACTATTCTACCTAGGTAGCAGTGTGGAGTGGATAGCGTAATCATTTGTTTTAAACAATTAAATGATTGATAGTTTATAATTACTAACACATGTCTTTAGTTTTGTGTAGTACTTAACGACATTCTCAACATTTTACTATTATGAACTTTAACCATGTTACTTCTAAAACTTACCTAAGCATTAACATTATTAAATTTGCAATTATAAACTAACTACAAAATAACCAAAACTACCCTCAACAGGAAGTCAATGCATAAAATGACATCTCAACCTAGCTAAAACTCCACAATGCATAACATTGATTTGTTTATTTTAACAAAATTAATAGTTATTATTTTACATACCTTGTCGGGTTAATATGCAAGTTAAAGCTATATCCATCTTAAAATATTTTAAAGGTATTGCTATCCACGTGGTGGATGCTTACTAGCTGGAGGGCTTTGGCGTTAAACCTTAAGCATTTACGTTCAAAGTTGCCCTAAAAACTAGCTTGGATTTCACAAATGTTTGTTTTGGGTGTAGGAATAGGCCGACAGGCCCTCGACCTCCTCAATTCTATGTAATAGTTAAGCTCTTGTCTCAGTCATGGCGTTAGCAGGCTTACTGTTTAGGTTCTTCACCATCATTTTCTTTAAGCTCAACCATGGTGTTAGTAGGCTTACTGCTTGGGTTCTTTGCCATTATCATTTTCTTTGAGCTCGGTCATAGAGTTAGCAGGCTTACTGCTCTCGTTCTTCGCCATAGTTGTTTCTTTGAGCTCAACGCTTAAACTGGTAAGTTGAACAGAACCTCCATGCATTCCTTATTTTCGTTTGTTTATACTAAGCTATATACTCACACCTTTAAACAATTGTTTTTTGATGGTAGGTGAAAAATAAACAATTGAAGGTTGAAGGCATTTTCCGGAAGCTGAAGGGTGTGAGTGATAAGGGTTTGGGTAAGCCTCGGTCCCAACCCTGGGGACCCTTCATCGTGAATGTGTCACCTAAGACATCAATGGTTCTTGTAGAATGTTACTACGACGTTCAAAAATTACTTGTGGTAAAATGTTGTTTGTTTTTTGGAGAGTAGTGGTAGAGGCCGTAAGGGCATCCTCGGTGATAACCCTTAGGGTTTCACAGTGACTACGGATCTTGTAGAAAATATTTAGGGTAAGAATATTACTATTTTCCAAGATTTTGTAATCGTTGTGCATACTGTGATTAAGTTACGTGGAAGCTTTATCGGCTATTGCTTAGCCATTGTAAAAATTTCGAGGATATAATTTTGTTAAGGTTTTTGGTATTACAATGTGGCGACTGTATGGTAAATTTCTTGATAGTTTAAGACTCTGTTAAAGCAGATATTTATGGTCAGAGGGTAAATATGTGTTAGTATTTGTTTTACTCTTATAAATTTTGGTTGTACAGTGTATTACGCTTGGTAAAAAAAATGGTTGTTTCGCTATGACAATAATCAGTTGTAAAATGTTCTTCGGCTACGAATTGGTTAAAGTCATTGGTAATTTTTAATTGTTTGAAAATTCATTTGTAAAAGTTGTACTGTAAACAATTATCCTAGGGTTTTGTTTTTATTAAACAATTTTGATAATTAGGTTATCTTCATAACTTCGATTTTTGGTATAAACAATTGTTGAATTATAAAAATCTTCCTTTTAACTGGAAGAGCTGGAACTTATCCTTTGACTTACTTCGCTATTAAATATAGATTTAAGAGATAAGATTTGTTTCTTATCTGAGGTATATAATTGTTTTATTTATTTGGTAGCTGTGGTAATCTTCTTTTCTTCTTAATTAGGTTTTGTAAATGGTTTCGAAGGGTTGCATTAATAGATTGGGTTTAAGAACAATTGTTTACAAAAATTTATAATGATTAACGGTTTACCATGTATTTAATTTATGTACTATAATACAATATGTATTATAATTTAACCAAAATCAGTCTTTTGACTGAACATTATGAACTTCTATGCTAGATGTTTTAAAAGAATAGTTTGAGGTTAGTGCTAAAGTTAAAAAAGTTGGTAAATCTTTTAACCGTGCATTATTTACTGTAATGTGACTAGAGTAACATTGTTTGTATTTTAGGTTTTTGAGTATTAAAATAAAGAATGATTTTTCTCTACTAAGTGTAAATAATTAGATTATAATACTCATATTTTTATAACTGTGTGACAGAAGCTTGCTATGAAAGACTCTATGTAAAAAGTTCTCACATGTTTTTGTATAAAAGTTTAAGTCCTAGCAATGGATTATTATGATATCAAGCTAGAAAATAACAGTAAAAAAAATTTCCAATATTAAAATAGTTACTTGAAGATATTGGTGGTAACTTATCAGGAGAAAAGATTGTTGATTCATTTCTACGTAAACTTTTCAGTTTAGATCATTTTATCCATGTATAATCATCCATATTTACAGCTAAACAATCCTTTTGTACTAGAGTACGTCATCGTAAGATGAGTGAAAAAATGCAGAAATAAATTTTACTCATTAATCATTCATTTCTAATTCTAGGTTTATTTATTTAGATAATCATATACCAGTAAACTTTCCTGAATAAATTGCAGACTTAAGAATTCTACTAGCAGATTCAAAGCATCTCAGTAATAATAGAAAAACTAAACATGACTGCTTCCATTCCAGTAATTTGCTTGGAAAAAAATAAATAATATAACACAATGGAACCTGGTAATTTATAGAAGAGACAAACAGCCCAAGGAGCCCATTCCACCCAACTTTTCCTGAAGATAGCTTAATTGCTTGTCTTAAGACCCCCGAGCCTATCCACTGATCCACCAAGATGAATGCACTATGTAGAGAAATGGGATCAAATACCCCTGCAACTCAACATGAATGCTTAACAGCAGTATAGAACTCAGCAAAGTGGCTACACTAGTTCTAAATGCAGTCTTAATCACTCAATCCACTTCTATCTTTCCCCTCATCGAATCTCTTGTGCTCTTTTCTCAAATTCAGAATTTCACAAGGTAAAGAATAATGAACAGTCTCCTGCTGAATTCAATTGATAGATATATGCATGCCTAGGTATTTTTGGTCAATTTTTCAATTAATGAGCCACCTGCTCTATTCCACATTCTTGGGGAACATGACCACAAAATTAGGGAATTTCCCCCCTGCAACAACTAGAAGTGATTGAGGATGCTACCATGTGTCATTTTGCTATTCACCCTAGTCTATTCCTCCTAGTGGGTCAGTGGACACTCATTCAAAATCCTCCTTAGCCTATTTGTCTCATAGTTTATTTATTAAATAATAAAATATTCAACATAATTAATTACAGTCATCCTTGACCCCACTTGGTCAATATCCATAAACTTTACAATAAAAGTAAAATATATTTTTTTCTTAAATATAAAATGTTATTGAAATTGGGGTACATGACATACACCCCCCCCCCCTTAAGTCCAACATCATCCTCAATGTTTCTTTATTCATCAACCTTAGATCTTCCATGGAATATAATTGGATATGTTGCCCGCATATGACTCTCCAATTCCTAGGTTGCTAAGTTTTGGACTAAGGTGCTTCCATTGCACCTTCACCTATCCAATGGTGTGATTCCGAGGCAATATCTCCCTCTTGTCAAGGATACAGTTCAGTTCCACCAGAAAATCTCCTTCGAGCTCCACCTACACATAATTCCAATTTATCACATGAATAACATCATGTATATATATTTTTAAAACAGAAATATGAAAAACATTATGAACTTCCAGATTCGATGATAAGGCTAATTAGTATGCCACCGGTCCAACTCTGGAAAATATTTCGAAAGGCGCACAGTACCTGGGTTCTAACTTAGCACAACTCCCTAATTTTAAGGAGCTCTTTTTAGGTTTTACCTTAATGAAAACATGTTTTCCCACCTGGAACTCTTTGTGAGTTCATTTAAGATCCGCTTGGCTCTTTTGTCTGTCATGTGCAACCTTTAAATTACCTTGTACCTGCTTCACGATTAATTCCATTTCCTTTAATAACTCAGGTCCTAGTATTAACCTGTCAATGGGGTTACTCAATGAGATGGGAGTATTTCATTTTCTGCTATACAGAATTTCAAATGGGCTGAATTTTGATGAAGCTTGGTAGTGGTTGTCGTATGCAAACTCAACTAAGTGTAAGTAGTCATCCCATTTACTTGGTTGTTCTCTAATGTACATCCTTAACATATCTTCCAAAATATGATTTACCCTTTCTGTATGTCCATCCATTTGTGGATGAAAATATGTACTAAAATTCAAGGAAGTTTCTAGACCTTTAAATAAAGATTTCCAGAATTTTCCTGTGAATTTAGAGTCCCTGTCAGAAATTATAACTTTTGGTATTCCATGCAAACAAACGAAAAAAATTCATAAATATTTCAGCAACGTTGGCAGACTTATGAGTGGTTTTTACTGGTATAAAATGGGTTGTCTTGCTGAGTTTGTCAACAACTACCATTATTGAATCATTATGGTTCTTATTTTTAGGCAAATCTGTAATGAAATCAATGCTGACTATTTCCCATTTCTAGCTAGGAATTGGTAACAGCTGTAATAAACCAGTGGGATGTTGATGTTCAATCTTAACCCGTTGACATTCAAAACATCTAGCAATATATTATTCCAACTCATTCTTCATATTCGGCCAAAAGTAATCTTTCTGTAACATAGTTATTATCCTTTGATAGCCAGGGTGTCCAGAATAAGGACTTTTATGTATCTCATTCAAAATCAGAAACTTAACTTTAGGTATGTTAGGTATATACAATCTATTTTTATAAAGTATTAACCCTTTTTCATTTAGACTGTAACCTGTACTTAAACTTTCAATTACATTTTCTGCCACTTTAGCTTGCAATTTTCGGTAATTTTCATCCAATTTTACTCCTTCTTTGAGCCGATCTTCTAAATATGTTTTGTAAGTACTGATCGCTGTCATAAAATTTAATATTACATTCCTGCTCAAAGCATCAACTACTTTATTTTCCTTCCCCTTGATATGTTGGATCTCAAAATCATATTCGCTAAGGAAAGCTAGCTATCCATCTTACCTTGCATTTAAATTTGGTTGATCCAACAAATACTTTAAACCCTTATTATCCGTCATTAAAATAAAATTTCTCCCGATCAAGTGATGGCGCCATATCTTTAATGCATGTATTAGAGCAGCTAATTCTAGATCGTAAGTAGCGTAATTTTTCTCGTGAATTTTAAGTTTCCTGGACTCATACGCTATTATGTGTCCTTATTGAGTTAAGACCCAACCAAGGCCATCATTGCATGCATTAGTGCATACAACAAAATCCTTGTTAGGATCCACAATTCTTAAAATAGGTGCATTAGTTAACAATTCCTTTAATTTCTTAAAACTCTCTTCACATTTTTTATCCCATACAAATTTCTTTCCTTTCTTCAGTAGATAAGTTATGGGATTCACGATCCTTGAAAATTCCTCAATGAACCTTCAATAATACCCGGTGATTCCCATAAATGATCATACATCAATCACATCCTTTTTTACTGGCCATTCGTTAATTGCTTTTATCTTATCTGGGTCAATCGAGATCCTATCTTTAGTTATTACGTAACCCAAGTATTGTATTTTATCTTTGAAGAAGTCGCATTTACTGATGTTCCCTTAACACTTGTAAAATAATTTTTAAATGTTCCTCGTGCTCTTATTTAGTCTTAGAATAGATTAGAATATCATCAATAAAAACTACTACAAACTTATCTAGATATTTATGTAATACGTTGTTCATTAAACACATGAAGATTACCGAGCCTTAGTTATCCCAAATGGCATGACAAAGAACTCATAGTGACCATATCGGGTCCTAAAAGCCATTTTGACAATATCCTCATCCTTAATCCAGACTTGATGATAACCGGATCTTAAGTCAACTTTTGAAAATACTGTTTCTTCGCGTAACTGATCGAACTGATCATCTATGTGGGGAAATGGGTATCTATTTTTTATTTTCATCTTATTAAGCTGACGGTAGTCAATGCATAAGCGCAGAGTACCGTCCTTCTTTTTAACAAAAATTATCGGTGCTCCCCAAGGAGACACACTTGGTCTTATATACTTTTTATCTATTAGTTCTTTTAACTGTGATTTTAGTTCATTAAGCTCCAGGATTTTCATCCGGTAAGGAGCTTTTGAGTTAGGCACCGCACTAGGCACCAACTCAATAATGAAATCCATCTCTCTTTTTAGAGGCAATCCCAAAAGTTCCTTAAAAAATACATCCGAACAGCCTCTCAGAATTGGTATATCTTCTAATTTTAGTTTTTCTTCTTTATTAATGTGTTCTTCCTTAGTTATAGTTATAGGAAAAATTTTACATCCCTTCCGAACAACCCTTTTTAGATGTAAGGCAAAAATCTGTCTGATTGTTGTTTTCCTAGGAATTCATTTTATTGTTATCGTTTCTCCTTCGTTATTTAAACAGGTACAAGTTTTATCAAAAAAATTTAACACTACTCGATGTTGTTCCAATTAATAAATCATAGGAGCCTAACGGAATTCCATTCATCTTTACAAAATTTTCAAACCGATTCATAAATAATGTACAATCTTTCACTAAATAAATTACTTTTCTTTTTGCTCTTGTAGCTAATTGAACCAACCATGATTTTGCAAATTTCTCTACTGGTAGTTTACTTTTCTCTACTAAGGTGGGAGAGACATAACTCAGGCTAGACCCTAGGTTAATTAAAATAGAAATAGGTTTATGGTTCAACATACCTTCTACTTCCACCATGGAAGTCTGATATTCAGCCTGTCTGTTTTCCAGCACTGCATTGATTATGAGCATCCCTCTCGCTAAATCACTAATCGTTGTTTCTTCCTGCACAACATGAATATTGTTGACGGTCCTCTTCCTATTAAGACAGACTGATGCATAGTGAGGTCCCTGTCATTCCCAACATTTTACCGGATCCTTACATTCATTATTTTTAACATAGTTACTGTAATTATTTGTAAATTCTTTATTTCTTGTGATAGTAGGGTTTTGCTGTGAGTTAATTTTGAAATTATTTCCTTGAAATTTTTTGTTAGGAAGATTGCGTGAGTTATTATGCCCAAAATTCTGATTAGGTGTGAAATTTTTCTTTCTCGGTTCAAAATTATTAGACCTTTTTGTTTTCCAATTTGGCATGTTCTACGTTTTCCGGTTCTACTCATAGCAGAAATTTGCTTTTCGCATGGCCTCTTCAAGGGTTTTGGGATTATCATATTCAATTCTGTCCTTAATATGAAAAGGTAAACAACTCAGAAACTAGTGCACCTTGGTTTTTTTATCAACAATATAAGGCACATATCGCAATAAGTTTAAAAATTTACTATTTAACTCTTTCATACTCATGGTTCCCAACCTTAGGTCATAAAATTCTTTAGCGCGTTCCTCTTAATATTGCTCTGACATAAATTTATTTTTAAAGTACTTTTTAAAAGTGCTCCAGTTTATTTTCTTCTCTTTTATTCCCTTAATTCGCTTTATGTCCTGCCACCAGATGTCGGCTTTTCCAGTTAAGTTGTATATTTCCATCCTCACTTTTAATTGATTCAAATAATTATAAATCTGAAAGTACATTTTCATTCCAGAAAACCATGCTTCAGCTTCCTCTCCTTTTTCTGTTTTGCCATTAAAAGTTGGTGGTTTAATCTTTTTGAACTCCACAGGAATCTCTTCAAAGGGCTTGTACTTCTTCTTTCTAGAGAGATAATTACTGTTATTACTATCACTAGAATACTGGTGTTTCTTTCTGTGTGAGTTACCGTTAATTTTAGAAGAAGAACTGCTTTAAATTTTAGAGTATTTTGACATTTTACCCTTATGTTGATAGGACATAGTGTCAGATTCTATTTGTTTATCCTTTTCTTCGTTATGAAACTTTTCCAGCAGTATTTGATTCAGCTCCTCCCAAGCTTTTAGGATTCTCTCATTTTCTTTTTTAACGGTCTCCATTTCAATTTTTAGATTCTTAACCATTTTCAGTAATTCAAATGAGTTATTTGTTATATATTCTTTAGCAGGTTCTTTTCCAGAATTATTTTGTTCATTTAATGGGGACCTCTCTTCAGCGTATTCTTTGAGCCCTTACATACTTGCAAATCTAATTCAGAAAATATTTTGTACAAAAACATTTAAAATCATAAATCAGTATCCATACTTTCTATTTACTTTTTGTTTACATGCGCTGAGCCACTTCAGGCCTAGTGTCTAAACGTGGGCTCTGATACCATATGTAACATCTCCAGAAATTCACAAAAATTTAAAATTTTTCTATGTGATATTAAATGCTAATCATATCCTGAATGCTAGTTTAATAATTAACTTCCAACAGATAAATTACAAAGACAAGACATCAAGAGAGAACTCAGGAGTAAATACTATTTGGTTAACTGTAATTAAGAGGCTACTAACTTGTAAGTCATATGCCACTAACCATACCAAATCTATAATGATTTTTAGTCTTGAATAGTAAAATGTTGGTCAATGAGTTAAATAATTTATTGAATTCATATCATTGGTTTATTTATAAGAAAAATGTATGATTCTGATGATTATGTTCTTTAGAATGTGTAAGATTATGATGGTTGTTTTCTTTTCTTACTGAAGGGGGATTGAGGTTAGCCCGAGGCTTACTTAGCTTTTCCTAAAGCTAACACAGATCCAATGCTTGTACAGGAATCATAGGTAAATACTTACTTCCAAGTTTACGATGTAAGGAATTAAGGCTCGGAAGACTAAACGAGTATGATAGGAAATATCCTTAAACTTTAATTCTTAGACTTAAGCTTCAACTTCCACGATGACTCTATCTAAATTCTACATTATCGAAGCGTAAGAATTCCAAGGCCTATAGCAAAGACTATTCTACCTGGGTAGCAGTTTGGAGTGGATAGAGTAATTATTTGTTTTAAACAATTAAATGATTGATGGTTTATAATTACGGGAACATCTCTTTAGTTTTCTGTAGTACTTAACTACATTCTCAACATTTTACTATTATACACTTTAACCATGTTACTTCTAAAACTTACCTAAGCATTAACATTATTAAATTTGCAATTATAAACTAACTACAAAATAACCAAAACTACCCTCAGCATGAAGTCAATGCATAAAATGACATTCAACCTAGCTAAAACTCCACAATGCATAAAATTGATTTGTTTATTTTAACAAAATTAATAGTTATTATTTTACATACCTTGTCGGGTTAATCTACATGTTCAAATTATATCCAACTCTAAAAGATTTTAAAGGTAGTGCTATCCACATGGTGGATTCTCACTAACAGGAGGGTTTTGGCGTTAAACCTTAAGCATTTACATTCAAAGTTTCCCTAAAAAATCGCTTAGCTTTCACAAATGTTTGTTTTGGGTGGAGGAATAGGCTGACAGCCCCTCAGCCTCCTCTGTTCTATGCAATAGTTAATCTATTTTCTCACCCGTAGCGTTAGCAGGCTTACTGCTTGGGTTCTTCGCCATTATCGTTTTCTTTGAGCTCAGTTGTGGCGTTAGCAAGCTTATCGCTCAGATTCTTTGCCAAGTTGTTCTTCAAGCTCAATGATTAAATCAGTAAGTTTAACATAACCTCCATACATTCCTTATTTTTCGTTTGTTTATACTAAGCTATATACTCACAGCTCTAAACAATTGTTGTTTGATGGTAGGTGAAAAAATAAACAGTTGAAGGTTGAATGCATTTTCTTGAAGCTGAAAGGTGTGAGCGATAAGGGTTCTGGTAATCCTCGGTCCCAACCCTATGGTACCCTTTGTTAGAATAATCAACCCATAGTTTACCCACTTAGACATTAATTTAATTATTTTTGTCTTATTAGCCTAGTTCATGTGTCCCACCTTGTGCAAGTTTTCTTTTACCTATCCATAGTGGTCAAACTTGCCTTATTCGACTCATGTAGCGCATGGGAAAGCCCAAGGAATCAAAGCTACTTTATTCCTGGCCTCCTAGGCGCCCTTCTGCTTTTTCTGCTTTATTCCCTGCTTTTTCAGTGTTTTAAGGAAAATGGAAAAGCTAGACTAGGTGAGGTGAACTAGTTTTTTGTCCTCTTCATCCTCCACTCTTTTCTCCTTGAAAAAGCATGTATGAGCTGCCATTCCACCACTCTTTATCTTTCCTAATCTATTTTTCCAATTCGTGAGCTCCATGACAGATTTGGGATCAGCTTTTTACACCTATGGGGGATTTGCTTATTTTTAGTAAGCCTGCTTTATGCTAGATTCAAATTGCTCCTCATGCATTCAAATCCCTGATGTATGTTATTTATTCAGCAACCTATTATGTTACATGGTTGGCTATTGTACACTGAGTTAATACAGTTTAGTGTTCAGCTCCAATTTCAGTCTCTTTTGTGAGTGATTTTGCATTATCAATTGTTAATTGTTGTGTATAAAATTAATCTATCACTGGGTTCAATTTCCACATGGTATTAGAGCCATTGTAGATTTATTTCTCTCCTTCAAAATTGTTTTGCAGGTTCGACATTAGTGACTGGGAGCCTTCTACTGACAGCCGGGACAGATTTTCTAAGCTATGGATCAATCACAGAAAACTATCTTGACTCCCTTCAATTTCTTTGAATGGAAAGCAGAGATGGAGATATTGTTGAGAGAGAAAGGCCTCTACAGGGTGACTATGGCAACAGAAGCAGAGCCCAATGCAGCTGCAGAGAAGATAAAATGGCACAACAGGAGGGATGAGGCCTATGGTCTCCTGTGTCTGAGTATTTCCAAAGACCTCATTTTCCATCTTGATGGATTGACATCACCGAATGAAGTATGGGAGAATATTTCTGATCTTTTTGGAAAGACAGATGAGATGAGGGGACATCAAATTGAAAATGAGCTGATTTCTCTGAGTCCAAATAGCTTTGAATCCCTGCGGCTATATTTCTCCAAGTTCAAAGCACTAGTTTTATAGTTGAAACAGTGTGGGATCAAAAAGAAAGATGATCAGCTCATCCTGGCCATCCTCTAGAATCTAGGCCCTGACTATTCAGTGTTTGTTTCGACCTTCTATGCCACAAAACTGATAGCTTGAACCTGGAAGATGCCTAGCCTTGCAGATTTCATGGAATCTCTCACACAAGAACAGGATAAGTTGGTGATGATGGGCACCATCAAACCATCCAAAGATCAAGCTTTGATTGCTAGAGATTCGAAGGTGGATTCAAAAAGCAAAAAGAAAGCTAAAAAGCCACCTGAGCAAAAGAGAGACAATAAATAGTCTCCGGAGGAGCCACAAGGTTCCAAGAAGAACTACTAGAAGAAGAAAAACAAAGGTGAAATGAGCAAGTGCGCATACTACAATAAGGGCAATCACACTGAAAGCTCTTGTATGAAGAAGCAAATAGACATGTTGACCCAACTCCTGGAGAAGAATGGCATCTCCCTTCCAGAAAGCTCAAAGAAGAGAGAAGGAGGATCAAGTTCAGATGACAGAGAGAGATTTCATGCATTGGTTGCTGGCACATCAAGCTCACCCAGTTTTATCATTGATTCTGGAGCTTCAAGACACATGGTTTCGACCAAGGAGGCCTTCTCCTCACTTGAAAAGTTGAAAGGACCATCTATAGTACTGGGAGATGACTCTCTCACTGAAAGTTTGGGCAAAGGGAGGATTGATCTTGATCATGGTCAGTTCAGCAATGTGTTGTATGTGCCTGGTCTTGCCTCCAACCTCTTGTCAGTGTACCAGATGACCCACACTGGGTCTCCTAAGAAAGTCATATTCTCCCCCGATGAAGTTGAGATCACAAAGATCTCAAGTGGTAGAGTCATTGCAAAAGGAGTTGCAAATCATGCTCAAAAGGTATACATGTTCTCACACTTCCTACCCTACTCAAACCCCGTTGCTCTTCTGATTCATGCTAATGAAGCCAGCAAGATTTGGCATGAAATATTTGGCCACCTAAATTACAAGTATCTTTCTAATCTTAGTGAAAAAGAGATGG
>LPNX010178565.1:180974-192003 GCA_001517045.1 Pseudotsuga menziesii
GTCTGATGGAGATGAGTTTATTGCAGACCCTAACATCCCTACAAGGCCAAAATGGGCATCCAAGACACTACATGCAGCAGGAGAGCTAGCTGGGGATCCCAATGACACAAGGAGGACTAGATCTCAGTTTGAGAGTGGTCTGTGCATGAAGGATCCTATGTTTGCTGAAAAATTCTATTTGATGGTGGAGTCTGATCCTCAAACATATGAAGAAGTAGCATGAGATCCAATATGGAAAACAACCATGAAGGAGGAGTTCAGCTCACTCCAGAAGAGCAACACATGGGAGCTAGTGGATCTTCCCCCAGAGAGAAAGTTAGTCCAGTGTAAGTGGGTCTATAAGACCAAATTTGCTGCTGATGGTTCACCACTGAAGTACAAGGCCAGATTGGTATCCAAGGGCTACTCACAGGTTCATGGCATAGATTACAATGAGACCTTTTCCCCAGTGGCAAAGATGGATTCCATCAGGCTAGCCTTAGCCATTGCAGCCTCAAGGCAATGGGAGGTACATCACATGGATGTAAAATTTGCCTTCCTAAATGGAGATCTCACTGAAGAGATATATATGCAGCAGCCTCAAATTTTTTCTACTAACCCTTCTCTTGTGTGCAGGTTGAGAAAGTCATTGTATGGGCTAAAGCAAGCCCCCAGGGCTTGGTATGCCAAGATCAATAGCTTCTTGCTATCACTGAATTTTGTTCGGTGCAAATCAGATCCAAATGTCTATTTGAAGTTAGTTAATGGTTCATTAATTATCATTGTGTTATATGTTGATTACCTCCTCATTACAAGAAGCTCAAAGGTTGAGATTGCTTCCTTAAAAGGAGCTATGAACCAACCCTTCTCCATGACAGATTTGGGGCTCTTAAGTCAATTTTTGGGTCTTGAGATTGCTCAAACCAAAGCTGGAATCAAGGTGCACCAGTCCAAATATGCCTTGGAATTGTAGAACAAATTCAAAATGAAGGATTGCAAAGCAAGCAAAACTCCTTTCCTTTCAGGAGTGAAGCTGGAAGAAGTTGATTCTTCACCGATGGTAAACAATACATTGTATAGGCAATTGATTGGATGTTTGTTGTATCTGACACATACTAGACCTGATATTTGTTATGCAGTAAGTGTGGCTTCTAGATACATGGATCAGCCTCATGAGATCCATTGGAAAACAGCCAAAAGGATCCTTAACTTTGTTCAGGGAACAAGGACACATGGGATCTTCTATAAAGCAAAATCTAATCTTGATTTGATTGGATTTACTGACAGTGATTGGGAAGGTGATAGCACAGATAGAAATTCCACATCAGGATATGTGTTCATGCTTGCAGAAGGGCCAATCAGCTGGTCAAGCAAGAAACAGAGTGCAATTGCACTCTCATCTACAGAAGCAGAGTACAGCGGAGTTGTTAATGCAGCAACTCAATGTTTATGGTTGCAGGGATTACTTGGAGAGTGTGGCTTCAAATCAGAGTACTCAACTACCATATACTATGATAACCAGAGTACCATTCGAATCTGCAAAGATCCAGTTCAGAAGCAGAGAACCAGACACATTGAGATCCATATGCACTACTACATCAGAGAGCTTGTGCATGATGGCACCATTCACCTACTCTTCTGTTCATCTTCAGAACAAGTAGCTGATATATTCACCAAAGCATTTTGTGAGAAGACCTTCAGCAATCTCAAATCACTGCTGGGGATTGCTGATCATGCTGTGAAGCATGAGTGAAGACAAGATTCCAAAATTTTGTTTTACAGTCCACATTTAAGGGAGGATTTTCCCAAGTTGGTTTTGCCTCTTTCCTTATTTAAATGGACATGTAGTATGTAAAGTGTGACTAAGCCTTGTTTCTAGGCCCTATAATTTTCTGATATATTACTCATAATTCAGGCTTAAGGGGGGGTGTTAGAAAAATCAACCCATAGTTTACCCACTTAGACATTAATTTAATTATTTTTGTCTTATTAGCCTAGTTCATGTGTCCCACCTTGTGCAAGTTGTCTTTTACCTATCCATAGTGGTCAAACTTTCCTTATTTGACTCATGTAGTGCATGGGAAAGCCCAAGGAATCAAATCTGCTTTATTCCTGGCCTCCTAGGTGCCCTTTTCCTTTTTCTGCTTTATTCCCTGCTTTTTCAGTGTTTTAAGGCAAATGGAAAAGCTAGACTAGGTGAGGTGAACTGGTTTTTTGTCCTCTTCATTCTCCACTCTTTTCTCCTTGCAAAAGCATGTATGAGCTTCCATTCCACCACTCTTTAGCTTTCCTAAGCCATTTTGCCAATTTGTGAGCTCCATGACAGATTTGGGATCAGCTTTTTACACCTATGGGGGATTTGCTTATTTTTAGTAAGCTTGCTTTATGCTAGATTCGAATTGCTCCTCATGCATTCGAATCCCTGATGTATGTTATTTATTCAGCAACCTATTATGTTACAGGGTTGGCTATTGTATACTGAGTTAATACAGTTTAGTGTTCAGCTCCAATTTCAGTCTCTTTTGTGAGTGATTTTGCATGATCAATTGTTAATTGTTGTGAGTAAAATTAATCTATCACTGGGTTCAATTTCCACACCCTTCGTCATGAATGTGTTGCCTAAGACATCAATGTTTCCCGTAGAATGTTACTACGGCGTTCAAAAATTACTTGTGGTAAAATGTTTTTTGTTTTGGAGAGTAGTGGTGGAGGCTATAAGGGCATCTTGAGTAATAACCCTTAGGGTTTCATAATGGCTATGGCTCTTGTATAAAAGATTTAGGGTAAGAATATTACTATTTTCCAGGGTTTTGTAATCGTTGTGCATATTGTGATTAAGTTACGTGGAATCTTTCTCGGATATTGCTTAGACAAAGTAAAACTTTCGAGGATATAAATTTGTTAAGGTTTTTGGTATTACAATGTGGCGACTGTATGGTAAATTTCTTGATAATTTAAGACTCTATTAAAGAAGATATTTACGGTGAGAGGGTAAATATCTGTTAGTATTTGTTTTACTCTTATAATTTTTGGTTATACAGTGTATTATGCTTTGTAAAAAAATGGTTATTTTGATATGACAATAATGAGTTGTAAAATGTTCTTCAGCTGCAAATTGGTTAAAGCCATTGGTAATTTTTAATTGTTTGAAAATTTATTTGTAAAATTTTTATTGTAAAGGATTATCCTAGGGTTTTGTTTTTATTAAACACTTTTGATAATTAGGTTATCTCATAACTTCAATTTTTGGTATAAACAACCGTTGAATTATAAAAGTCTTCCTTTTAATTTAAAGAGATGGAACTTATCCTTTGACTTACTTCATTGTTAAATATAGATTTAAGAGATAATATTTGTTTCTTATATCAGGTATATAATTGTTTTATTTATTTGCTAACTCTAGTAATCTTATTTTCTTCTTAATTAGGTTCTATAAATGGTTACGAAGGGTTGCATTAATAGATTGGGTTTTAGAAAAACAGTTTACAAAAGGTTATAATGATTATCGACAACTTGGTTTACTAGGCGTTTAATTTATGTATTATAATTCTAACCAAAATCAGTCTTTTGACTGAACATCATGAACTTCTATGCTAGATGTTTTAAAAGAACAGTTTGAGGTTAGTGCTAAAGTTAAAATAGTTGGTAAATCTTTTAACTGTGCATTATTTACTGTAATGTGACTAGCATAACATTCTTTGTATTTTAGGTTTTTAAGTATCAAAATAAAGAATGATTTTTCCCTACTAAGTGTAAATAATTAGATTGTATTTACACTGAACATCATGAACTTCTATGCTAGATGTTTTAAAAGAACAGTTTGAGGTTAGTGCTAAAGTTAAAATAGTTGGTAAATCTTTTAACTGTGCATTATTTACTGTAATGTGACTAGCATAACATTGTTTGTATTTTAGGTTTTTAAGTATCAAAATAAAGAATGTTTTTTCCCTACTAAGTCTAAATAATTAGATTGTATTACAGTAATTATTATTATATTATAATACTCATATTTCTATAACTATGTGACAGAATCTTGCTATGAAAGAATCTATGTAAAAAGTTCTCGGAGGTTTTTATATAAAAATTTAAGTCCTACCAATGGATTATTATGATATCAAGCTAGAAAATAACAGTACAAAAAAGTTTCCAATAGTAAAGTAGTTACTGGAAGATATTACTGGTAACTTATTAGAAGAAAAGATTGTTGATTCATTTCTATGTAAATTTTTTAGTTCAGATCATTTTATCCATGTATAATCATCCCTATTTACAGCTAAACAATCCTTTTGTACTAGAGTACGTCATCGTAAGATGAGTGGAAAAATGCAGAAAAGTATTTTACTCATTAATCATTCATTTCTAATTCTAGGTTCATTTATTCAAATAATCATATACCAATAAACTTTCTTGAATAAATTGCAGACTTAAGCATTCTACTAGTAGATTCAAAGTATCTTAGTAATAATAGAAAAACTAAACATGATTGCTTCCATTCCAGAAATTTGCTTGGACAAAAATAAATAAGATAACACAATGGAACCTGGTAATTTGTAGAAGAGACAAACAGCCCAGGAGCCCGCTTCACCTAACCTTTTCTTGAAGATATCTCAATTGCTTGTCTTAGGACCCCTGGTCCTGTACACTGATCCACCAAGATGAATGCACTGTGTGGAGAAATGGGATCAAATACCCCTGCAACTCAACAGTAGTACTTAATAGTGGTACTTTTTCCCTCAACAGTATAGTACTCAACTATGTGGATGCATTAGTTCTAAATGCAGTCTTAATAACTCAATCCACTTCTATCTTTCCCCTCATCAAATCTCTTGTGCTCTTTTCTCAACTTCAAAAATTTCACAAGGTAAAGGATAATGAATAACCTCCATGATAAGGATAATGAGGATGCTGCCATGTGTCAGTTTGCTCTCACCCCAGTCTATTCCTCCTAGTGGGTCAATGGGAACTCATTCAACAGCCTCCTTAGGATATTTATCTCATATTTTATTTATTAAATATTAAAATATTCAACATAATTAATTGCAGTCATCCTTGACCCCACTTGGTCAATAATCATAAACTTTACAATAAAAGTAAAATATATTTTTTTCGTAAACATAAAATGTTATTGAAATTGAGGTATGTGACACGATAAAAAATTCCTCTTTAGACGAAGAAACAAAGAAAAATCTCATTCCTAAGAACGTGATCATGCCACACATATATGGCTTACCAAAGATACACAAATAAGGCATACAACTTAGACCCATTGCCAAAACCATAGGATCACCTACGTATGATCTGGAAAAACACTTAGTTAAAACCCTTAGTTGGAAAATCCTTCTCATTCATCAAATATTCCTTGCAATTGTTTGGAAGAATGAAAGATTGGAAGGTGAATGAGAATGATTTACTAACTAGTTTTGATGTAGTCTTACTTTACACAAAAATTCCAATAGATGAGGATGTTGAAATCATTAAGAAGGTATCAAACCCTAAAGCAGCTCACTTGGTTGAGATGTGCCTCATGTCGACTTATTTTTTCTTTTAAGGTGAAATTTATGAGCAAACAGAAGGGGTAGCAATGGGGTAACCACTATCACCGATTATAGCAAATATTTTCATGGAATATTTGGAAGAAAGAGCAATAAATTCATTCCTACACAAACCAAGATGGTCACTCAGATTTGTGGATGATGTATTTAGTAATTGGCCACATGGGGAAGATAAGCTGTAGGAGTTAAAAATCCACATTAACAATCAATGTGATAGTATAAAATTCACTCTCGAGAAAAAGGAGGAAAATTCCATGCCCTTCTTGGACGTTCTCATCACAAATAATTCTGGTGGTTGTCTCTCTCACCAGGTATACAGGAAGAAAACACATAAAGACGGATACCTTCATGCTGACTCACACCACCATCCATCCCAGAAGATGGGAATAATTAATACCTTAGCCACACGTGCATGGAGAGTCTCAGATACATATCACATAAGCAAAGAGTTAAAACACCTTAGGACGTCCCTCATGAACAATGGATATAATGGAAAGGAAATTGATAAGGTCTTCTAGAAGGTAAAATGAAACAAAAAATAAACCAAAGCAAAAGATACAACTCTTCCTAACATCACCCTTCCATACATCCATGGTACTACAAACAAAATCGCTAACATCCTAAGGAAGAAAAACATAAGAGTAGCGTTTGCTCCTCCAATCTCGCTAAGAACCATGCTTGACAAACCCAAAGATCCTATTGATCCGAAAAACCATAAATGTGTCTACAAAATACCATGTTCCTGTGGTGAGTCCTACATAGGTGAAACTAGAAGATCAATCGCAACTAGGTTAAAAGAACACTATGCGGATCTACGACATGAGAGGATAAAAAACTCAGCCATAACAAAATATTCCCACAACATGAAACATCAAATTGGCCTAGAAAACTCAAAATTTTTAGCAATTGTCCCAAATTACTACAAAATAAAATTTCAGGAAGCCATAGAAATTGAAAAATGCATGAAAAATTTTAATCAGGATGATGGATTAAGTCTAAAAAAAACTTAGAAACCCATCATAAAAAACTTATTAAATAATTAACACATTAATTATAATACTAAAATACCATAAATTTCAATTTCATTAAAAACCTAAAACCTTTAACAATATTATTTATAAACTTTAAACAACAGAAATAACTTAATCAAATAACCGTATGGTTAGAACAAAAACACGGATAAATAACATTGAATACTTTAATATTAAATTTTTGCACAATAATATAAGGCATAATAATACAAAAATAACTATTGAACATTAACCAACCTATCATAATTGTAGTAATAAATTCAAAATAATAATAAATGAACTTCTAAAAATGAAGAACATTAATAATTGCGCCGAGAGGCGCTCTACAGCCCAGTATGGAGGAGATCTTGTAACGTGATGTAACGTTACTAACATGTCGGCAAAAAATAATAGTGATAGTGAATATTATGGGAGAGATCTTGTAACGTGATGTAACGTTTGTAACATGTCGGCAAAAAATAATAGTGATAGTGAATATTATGGGAGAGATTTTGTAACACAAAATAAAAAATAATATCACTTTCATAACGTTATTTTTATTAATAAAAACTAAATTTTCTAATAGGCCAAAATAAATGTCGGCCACAAAAACAATCTAATATGGGGGAGATGTTGTAATCTTCCTACGTAACAAAACAATAAAAAAGTAAAAATTTAATTATCTGTAAAAAAATATGTGGGTCAAGAAAAAAACACAAAATTGAATTATCCACAAAAAAGTGTTGGCCTTGCACATGGTTTTAAAACCATGTGCAAGGCATTCTAAACAACCCATGGTTTTATTGTACATGGTTTAGGAGGCTTTGCACATGGTTTTAAAACCATGTGCAAGGCCTCCTAAACAACCCATGGTTTTATTGTACATGGTTTAGGAGGGCCTTGCACATGGTTTTAAGACCATGTGCAAGGCCTCCTAAACAACCCATGATTGTAGGAGGGCCTTGCATATGGTTTTAAAACCATGTGTGGGGAAATGATGCAATGTTCATTCCTTAACATAATAAAAAATATTATATGTCGGCCATAAATAATATTAAATATTAATAATAATAAAATTGTATGTGGACCTTAAATAAAAAGATGTGTCTTTTGGTTGAATCAAATCAATGGATACCTAAGAAGAGGTTTGCACCACGAGAGATTTGATCCATCTCGGCGCTTGATAGAGCCTAGGATTTGGATCTACGCTGGTAATAAGATCACAATAATTAGAAAAACAATCTAAACTATAGTAATAACAAAAACATAATAATAAACAAGTTTAAACATTTTTACAACAATGATAAATAACATTGCTTACACCGATACTAAGGAACATAATTAATAATAAATTTTAATAATATTATACAACATTACAAATAACATAAATCTGTATATATATATATATATATATATATATATATATATATATATATATATGTAGAAACCATCAGTAATAAATACAAACATCAATAATGGACAAATTAAATACTTAAACCAACATTTTTGAAATACCATGTAAACTAAGAGATTTAAAACCTAACTCCATAAGCTGACCTTGACCTGATTCCTTAAAACTAAGATAAATAAATAACCAATATTTATTCCTCACATCCAGTGCAAAACAAGAGCGATATTCTTGTTCTTCTGAGGATGAACCTACTTAACAGGTGCGAAACTTGTCGAGAATTACAAATTTCTACCGTATATTTCCTATCATTTTCAATTGTTGAACTGTGGGTTATCAATGAATAAAGAAACCACAACCCTCCATGGAAGGGATATGCTACGAAAAATTCGGCTCTTCGAGTGCACAAGGATGAAAATCGCCTATTGCTCAGCAGATTTATGTTTTCTAAAAAATTGACTTAACCAAAAGATTGTTCCATGTTTTGCACAATTCAACCATCATCTAAAATGAAAACATGAATGCACTTTTCTGGAATTGAGCATGTTGATTGTCATAGGAGAAGTTCGACGCAGTAGGAAGGAGTTTGACGCGCTTTCTTGGAGGGAATACGAGCTGCACATGATGTTAGACAAGGTAGAAATATCACTGGAGAAATACACCAGTAAAAAATCTTCGAAATTTGATAATATCAAACTGAAACAAAAACCCAAGGCTGAAAAACTCAAGATCTGCATATCAACCTATCCAGCGTGGAACTGGATAAGAGCACCAACGATTTATTGCAAACAGGATTGAACTTCGCCCTTGGTCCTAGAATAATTCCTCATGAAGACATCATTTTTGTAATGGAGGACACCATTAAAACATTACCAGATGATAGGGCGGAAGACATATGGAAAGAATGCACCATGGTATTAAAAAATGCCAAACCTCTGAAGAGAAACATAACTAAAGATGAATGCATGGCGTTGAAAAATCTAAAAGATAGGAAAGACGTTATGGTCCTCAAAGCAGACAAAGGGATTGCCACAGTTGGCTAAAAACTGAATATTATCAAAGGAAGATGATTGAACATATGGAGAGTGGATGCTACAAGAAAATCATTAAAGTTCCATTGAAAAAGGTGGTAAGAGATATCGCCTTGGCAATCAAAAAGTCCTCTTTAGATGAAGAAACAAAGAAAAAACTCATTCCTAATAACGTGATCATGCCATGCATAAATGGCTTACCAAAGATACACAAATGAGGCATACCACTTAGACCCATTGTCAACACCATAGGATCACCTACGTATGATTTGGCCAAACACTTAGCTAAAACCCTTAAACCTTTGGTTGGAAAATCCTTTTCATTCATCGTGCATTCATCAAAGATTCCTTGCAATTGGTTGGAAGAATGAAAGATTGGAAGGTGAATGAGAATGATTTACTAACTAGTTTTGACGTAGTCTCACTTACACAAAAATTTAAATTGATGAGGCTGTTGAAGTCATCAAGAAAGTATCAAACTTTGAAACGGCTCACTCAGTTGAGATGTGCCTCAGGTCGACTCATTTTTTCTTTCAATGAGAAATTTATGAGCTGGCAGAAGGGGTAGAAATGGAGTCACCACTATCATCAATTGTAGAAAATATTTTCATGGAAGATTTTGAAGAAAGAGCAATAAATTAATTCCCACACAAACCAATATGGGGGCTCAAATTTGTGGTTGATGCATTTAGTAATTGTCCATATGGGGAAGATAAGCTGGAAGAGTTCAAAATCCACATTAACAATCAATGTGATAGTATAAAATTCACTCTCGAGAAAGAGGAGGAAAAATCCCCGCCCTTCTTGGACGTTCTCATCACAAATAATCATGATGGCTCTCTCTCTCACCAAGTATATAGGAAGAAAACAAATACAGATAGATACCTTCATGTTGACTCACACCACCATCCATCCCAGAAGATTGGAATAATTAATACCTTATCCACACGTGCATGGAGAGTATCGGATACAGATCACATAAACGAAGAGTTAAAACACATTAGGACGTCCCCCATGAATAATGGATAATGGAAAGGAAATTGATAAGGTCTTCCACAAAGTAAAACTAAAGAAAAAAAAAACCAAAGCAAAAGATACAACTCTTCCTAACATCACCCTTCCATACATTTGTGGTACTACAAAGAAAATCGCTAACGTCCTAAGGAAGAAGAACATAAGAGCAGTGTTTTCTCCTCCAAACTCGCTAAGAACCATGCTTGAGAAAGCGAAAGATCCTATTGATCTGAAACACCATAAAGGTGTCTACAAAATACCATGTTCCTGTGGTGAGGCCTACATAGGTGAGACTGGAAGATCAATCGCAACTAGGTTAAAAGAATAGAGTGCAGATCAACGACATGAGAGAATAAAAAATTCAACTAAGCAGAACCTTTCCACAACATGAAACATCAAATTGGCCTAGAAAACTCAAAATTCTTAGCAATTGTCCCTAATTACTACAAAAGAAAAATTCGGGAAGCCATAGAAAATGAAAAATGCGTAAAAATATTCAATCACGATGATGGATTAAGACTCAAAAAAAACTTGACAACCCATCATAAAAAAAACTTATAAAATAATAACACATTAATTATAACACTGAAATACTATAAATTTCAATTTCATTAAAAACCTAAAACCTTTAACAATATTATTTATAAACTTTAAGCAACAGAAATAACTCTTAATCAAATAATAATGATTAGACTAACACAAAGATAAATAAAATACTTTAATATTAAATATTTTCACACTAATACAAGGAATAATAATACAAAAATAACTACAACATTAACCAACCTATAATAATGGTAATAGTAAATTCAAAATAATAATAAATGAATTTTACATTAATAATAATAAGATTACAATAATTAAAAAAACAATGTTTAAACTATACTAATAACAAAAACATAATAATAATTAGGTTTAAATATTTTTATAGAAATGATAAACAAGTGGAATAAGCAACAAAGTTGCTTAGTACCTGCCTCCTAAGAAGAGATTGAAAATATATAGCAATAGGATAATTTTGCTATAAAAATATAT
>LPNX010178600.1:0-40000 GCA_001517045.1 Pseudotsuga menziesii
TAATTGTTTTGAATGATTTTACTTAACAGTTTCCGTTCCTTGTAATATACAACTTGGGTTAATCTTTGTAATTATAAGTATAGGATCGACACTAACTATCAGCAGCACTAATTGTAATCATTAGTCCTCTAGGATCCCAGGCCAACAGAGCCTTTAAACCTGTCGGGAGCGACTATCCCAAATAGCTTGGAGCTTGTTCTAAGGGTCTCGGACTGGGTCGTTTTCCCCCGTTGCGGGCTTAGTCAAATACGCCCGTCAACAAGTTTGTTTTGGAAAAAATGAAGAAGTTGTTAATATTTATGTAGCTTATATCATATTTCCTTATTCTAGATGAAAATATGATTCATGAGGAGTCATTCATGGATGAACATGTTTTCCTCATTTTGACTACGAACCCTTGGTACGGTGATATCATCATCTATCTGCATAATTTGAAGGTTCCCTCTCACCTCTCGATGGATGAATGAAGATGCCTACATCATAATTATAAGAATTACCTTATTATCAATGACACATTGTATCGTCGTGTGCTCGATTCCATTTTGTGGCATTGTTTAACTCAGGAAAAGGTTGAGATTGTGCTGAAAGATTTCCATGGTGGGGCATGTGGTGGTCATTTATATGGGCTTTATACAACCCAAAATATCTTCAGAGAGGGTTACTATTGGTCATTAATGTTAAATATTGTGTTAATGCAGTCAAGCGATGCCACACTTTATAGGTGTTTTCATGAAATATGTGCCAACATTACACCTTGTTACATCCTATTATCACCATCAGTCGCTTCACTAAGTGGGGGTTGGACTTTATCGATTGCAACCTAGAGTCAGCTAGGAGGAGGTAATCACATTGTAGTGGTCATAAACTAGTTCATGAAATGGGTAGATTCTATTCTTACAATTAAATCTGATGGTGAGACGACTACTTGCTACATATTCAACCAGATTATCATTTGGTTTGGAATATCAAAGGATCTTGTCACTAACCATGGCAGGCATTTTCAGAATAACATGATGACGGAATTAGATTCGAAACTAGGGTATAAACTAGAACACTCTTATCCTTATTACCCTCAAGAAAATTGCCAAGTTGAAGCAGTAAAAGAGTCCCTTAAGGACATTTTACAAACATCAATTGTACAAAGAAAAATTGGTTGGCATATCATGATTTACCCTACTTTGTGGAATTATCGACCCGCAATCAATAATTCCATCGAATTCTCTCCTTATCAACTAATACATAGGGTGGAGCCATTTTTACCAGTTGAGTGTGATCTTCCTTCATTAAAACTAGCCATAGAGTTTCTACCTGACACTTCAGAGTTAGAAGAATATTTATTCCAATTAGAGCACCTGAATGAGCAATGTCGAGTTTTTGTAGTGGATCTAGAGGTGAATACATGTCATGTTAAAGGCCAGTATGATAATTTTTTATGTCCCCGTCAATTCAATGAAGGTGACCTAGTCCTCTTAGATGATAAATCAAATGAAACTCTTGGGAGGGTAAGTTTAACCCTGTGTGGAATGGACCTTACATTGTAAAGCATGTCCTAGAGAAAGGTTCCTATGATATGAAGGATTATGAAGGGAATGCCTTAGCGAAGCCTAGAAATGGGCTCTGTTTTAATAAATATTATGCTTAACATTTAGTCAAGGCAGGGATCTTGTATATTACTATAAAACTTGTATAGTTTGTTTTTTCTTCTGGTAGTATTATTGGTTTGTTGAGATGCTTCCTCTTTTGTGGCATATGTCGATAAAATATTCGATTTATTTAGGATTCACTGGTGGTGCCATCCACCACACCTGGAACTTAGATTTAGTTTTCTGGGTTATCTATGCACCTAAGGGCCACATGGTTTCTTTGGGAGGTGTGTGTATCCGACCGTCACCTAATAATGTTGCCAAGTATAGAATCATGATTGAACTATTACATTATTCCATTTCCAATGGTGTCCGGTCTCTTGAATTTTTCCTCGAATCCCAGTTAGTGGTGTCACTATTAAATGGCATGTACCGTATTAAGGATCCAACATTGTTGAGAAGGTTCTTTAGGGTAAGATTGTTGGAGCAGAAATTTGATTACATTACAAACATTCATATACCTAGACTTTATAATCATGTTTTTGATTCATATGAGAATTACGTATTAGATTGGAAATTGTCACATTAATATAGAAGTGCGAACATTTAAAACACATTCACATTTAAACACATTTGTAAATACACCAAACCGATCGCTATAGGTTTTTTATTCCCGAATAGAGTTCAAAAATGGTGTCATAAGTACAAAAATGGGGCTTTAAGTCACCAAAATACAAATGGTCGATACAAAATTTATATATAGAAATATCTGTCCGTGGGCCTAAGTGATGATCATGAGAACATATGTCTTTATTTTCCAACTACCTGAATAGCCTCACCCACCAATGGGGTACCCCTACTATGTGTATTTGCATAGCATCGGGTAAGTCCTCGACTTGAACCATGGGTATCGTGTATGTATTGGAGAGTCTGCTCGATTTCAGTAGCAATCATCTCATCACCTCATCCCCTCCGTCGATGTCAAGGGAAACCATTCATTCATCATGGACCCACGTCTGCACACAGATACCTAATGCCAGTACTTGGCACCACCAAAAATATGTTTTTGATTTCCAAATACATAAAAAATGCAAATTCGTTTAATTAAAAAACCTACAAATGGGATCTTACCTATATTGTCGTATGTGGACCCTAGTGGTGGGGGCATGTCAAGATCTCCACGGAAGAGGATCCCTGCATAGGGATATTCATTCATGGCTATGACCTGTCATCACGAGCAGTGGAAGAAGTTAGGTGGGAAAGGAGTAGGTGTCCCACCTCCCCCTATTAACTCTACATCATCGTCAGCCAATGGGGCTAGGATGGATCCCGTAGACTATGAGGAGGGACCTCAAATCTAGGGTTGAGGCTCGGTACCCTCTCAAATAATAACATTCTTATAATACTGCCATAACTGAATTTCTTTATTCTACCCAGCATGTAGTCCATATTTTGTTGTTTCATCGTGCTCAACATTGCTATGCTCCAAGCATATACTCTAGGTCTCATTCACTCCAATGATTAGAACATGAGGGGCCATGAAGCCTGATGAAGAGATACCAAACCAAATTTTCTTTCCAATACCAAAACTATCACATTGAGACTAATACTTTGGATAGCGTTCACCATAACCTGACTTCTGATCTTTTTTCTACCAGGAAGGAAATAAACAACTATGTACTCTTCAACAACGATTCCTCCGCACACTCCACGAGCTCACAGGTTCACTACCTCGCCTCAGCATGATATTTCTAAGATGAAGTATATGTCATCTACTTCTAGTCTCAATGGCATACCATCCAATATAAAGGACTCTGTGTATGGATCCCAATAATCAACGAACATCTAGAGGAGTCTTGGTTGGGCCCTCAAACATCTAAGGTTCCAAAATTTATACAAACCACACCTTCTTAAGGATTGTTGAGAATTCACATAATGATGGACTACCCTATCAACATCTTCATGCTCACATTCTCTCCATTCCAATATTATCCTACCATGAAAAATCAAAACTTTGTGATATTTCACCATGGAATTGGACAGACATGGACCTATATGCAACTATTATTTATAACAATAGATTATATACGCAGGAAGGGTTCTCTTTTCCTACGTAATTTAGGAACTATATGCGGACTAATGAATATGACCCACATGGGTTGAGATCCTCATTTTTGGTTGCCTCATGCATAAAAAACCAACACCAAAACTGAAAAATTAATACATTAAATAGATGAGGAATGTGATTATGACTTAGCTCGTGCTGATGGATCTCTAGTTCATGGCGCGTAGCTCCCAGAATCTTGGTTTGATGTTTCAAAGTCTAAGTTGCTCGAAATGCACTATTTTATGTTAACAAAGAGATGGTATGGTAAAAATGTCATTTTTTACTATTTATAAAAAAAAAATCAGTTTTTTACCCACTTTCCCTATAGTTTAGACTTCTTATTAACTATTTTCAGTTGTTTGGATTAATATTGTTGTGTACAAACCCCTTGTGGTGCACTTTCAGTGATACTTTGACTCTTTCATGCCTGTGGCAGTTATAATACTAAACTAACATATACGATAGGAATATTTTTCTGCATGCATTTTTCATTATCCTATGGCCATGTCACCTTAACCATAGGTACAAACCCACTTCGTGATGTCACAGAACCTTCCTACTACTACCCTATTTAGATATTACTTTTTCATTTGGTGCCCATGTTGAGCATCCTCCCTTAGGTATAGGAATCCCTTGTATTCCTACCATGTCTTCGAGTTCTCTTTCTTGAACTTTATGCTAGCCATATCCTATTGAGACTCCTGTTTGTATCAAGTTGTAACTGCATTTGCATATGTTCTCTTATTGAATTAAGCTTTATGCCGGATCAAGAAGATCCTTCCATATATATATATTTTTAGCTTGATTATCCATTACCCAAAGGAGACATCCACTCGAGTGTCCTTATCCTGCATATGCTTCCTTGCATTGAGCATAGGTATGTTCCACTCCTTGGAACTAGTTTTCTTGTGCGACACTCGTTTCCTCCTTAATGTAGTATAAGCAATTTTATTCCTTTTGAATCTTTTCAAATATGAAGAGGACCAAAATAATCATAAAACATAAAATCCAGATGGGAAATGGTATCACTTTCTATTGGCAGTTATCATGTCGTTTTGTCTTTGAATATAGCACGGTACATTCATCCATTGGTTGGGTTACTAGTATGACCTTATGATCTCTACGAGTTATTCTAAGTTTTCTCCACCCATTGGTTATGCTTCCACTCCCTATGGATCCTATATCAATGCTTCCTGTGTCACAGAATTATCCCAGTATGCATTTTGATTGTATGCTGCCAATGCGTCTTCATCTTCCTTATTCTCTTGTTTGAAGGAATTTTTATCCCAAGTCTGCCACTCCTCAATTATATTGTCTCTGCATGTCGACCATTGTCAATACAGTTTTCACTGGTTCACGTAGATATTGTTTATTTGATTTATTCCAAATTATCCAATGTTGATGTGTACGTCGTGTTGGTTGATCGGGGATGCCTCAATTCCCTCCTTCCAACAGATTCCATTCCATCTACTTCAAAACATTTATTCTAGAAAAGGGATCTAGAGTCCATTGAGTTCCTTGAGACTTTCATTCATCAATGCAAGGTTATCTCACCATTGAAATATTTTTTAATACATTAATGTCCCCTTATCGATGGATCCCCTCAAGTGTCTGACCTCAAATTTATTCACACTTGTTTGTTTCCACTCTATAATTCCTATTATCATTATTGGTGGTATATATCGTGTCCGTTGATGGTATACATCAATGATTGATAATTAGATGATGGTCCATCATGTTTAAATGTGACACCTTTATTCGCATAATGGTACATGTACTAGCGTTTATTTGTCTCGAATACCTATGAGCCTGGTTGAATTCCATATATGCTATCTCCTTGATCGTTCTAGTATCTATGATTTTTTTAATCTCTCATGACCATATTCCAACATCCCATTTGATGTATTCATTCATTATGGAGACCTTACTTCATTGTATATTGTACATGGCGATGACCACTCATGACATAAGTTTATTATTCCTATTCATGGTCATTATACTATTATGTATCAAATACTGCGATGTATACTTCATATCTGCAGTCATGTGCAGATATCTACCACTATATTACACCGATGAGTGGTTGGTTTTTACATGTGGGTATTCATTACTCCACTTTTGAGGCTATTATAATATATATATTTTGGCCATCCTGTATCCCTGTAACCTCACATATTAGGCAACATCTCTTATAGTGTGATTTCCACACTTGATACCTCATACTTTGATGGTCTATCATTATCCCTATGAAGACTCTTTTCACCCCTTTAATCCATTGGAAGCTTTAAAAGGAAATGTTTATATATATACTCAGGTCATAAGTCTAGAACCTGTGTATACATAGCTTGCACCACTCCCACTTGCGTACATCAGGAAATATGCTCAAAAACAAAAAACATTTGGAGTTTTCCCCATCAGGTAATGAATGACTTGATATTTGGCCTTCCATATGCCACGAAAAACTCCATTACGACCCCTCACTTCTCATTGAGGGGCTATATATTGAGATACTATGAAGCATTAGAGAAGGAGAATTTGTAGAGTAAAGATACTATAGTGTAATTATGTCCCATTCTTATATACTTGACTATGAATCCATTTGTCCTTCAAGTTGCCATCAGTGTTATTTACCAAGCTCTCCTTTATCTTTGTGAGCTTTCCTTTGTATGGAGCATTGAAGTGGTGGAGTCCCCGGTGGAGGGACTTGGTTTCTCAATTTTGACGAGGTGCTGACATAGGTTTTCATTTGTATCTTTGTTCATATTAATAGAAATAGCCATTTATCATCCATTTCATGTGTGATTATGAATATTTTTATCCATGCATGTAATTACTTTGTTTATGTATTGAAATGTAACATTCTAGATTACATTGTAATGCTTAACATATATAATTCTTCTATATTGTGTTGTTGTTGATGGTGAGTTGTAGGTATGGGTTTGATTAAAATCTCAACATGGATCTACTTCAAACGTACGGAATACGGTACGCCTTTTGTCCCTTAGTGTTAGTTTTGTTTATATATTTAGCATGCTTGGAAATGGGTTTATTCTTTGTGTCATTCTGTCTGTTGTGGTCAACCCAAATCCATAAGATATCTTCTCTATAACACACATTTGCACTTGTGTCTGTGTAAATCAATGTGTGTCATGTTGTAATGGATTGACACATTATGTCATTTTAGGCAGACCAAAAATTCTATGTTGATATGAAAATAGTCATATCTTTTTAATTGAGGGACACAATATGTCAATGGAAGTGGATGTAGTAAATTGTTATGTAGTAGTTCTTACTATAAAATATTACATCAATTCATGTTGGTCATTTAATACAACCAATAATAAAACCTCACCTAAATCTTCCACCTGCCATCCTACACTAGCAATCTTTACTATAAACCAACAAAGGAATGTTTTTGGGGAAGATTTTCTGAAAATATACACTAGAAGGTGGTTTTTCATATAATGAGATGTTGGAATTAGAATGGACTCTATTGAAATCATTGTTTTTTCTTATGTTGATGAAGGAGAACAATAGTAACATTCGTTTTTCTAGATTTTGGGTTGGCCTCTCTAGTTAAATCGTGTGATTTTGCATGCATAACATTACCTTTTATCTTCCCTCATTGATCTTTTTACTAGGGTGCACTTTCCTAGATTTTTTTTCTCAATTACATATATTCTCTATTTTAAATGGATTGCAAACTAGAAATAGACTTGAAAATTTGATTTACAACCACAAAAAAAATCATAAAAAAATTATGCAGCAATCACGTTTTGAGGAAGATGTGAAATAAGCTAGAAACAAAAGAGAATTTATCAAAGTGTTCTAGGTGGAGCTTTGTGAAGTTTTAATTTTATGTATTGAAAGTACATTCTTAAGCATGTGCACATTCATAATGCATGCATGTTCTATAATTCAAGTGAATTCCTAGTATAATGGTAAACTTGTATACTCTACCGTAGTTTTCACCCCATTAATATCAACCTTAATCCATATCCTGACACCTAAAACAAGATCGCCACAAATTGCCTCACAAACCACAATCCTTCGATTACGAATATGGGTTCCGTCCTTATTATTTACATAGTAGGATTTGGTATCAAGGTCAAGAGTGGTGGTTTGATGCATAATGTTTTGGCCTTAAATGTCTAGAAAATTTATTTATTGGATAAACTCTTTATATTACATAGGTCCTTTATACACCTTGTTTGGCTAATCTTAAACCCTAAAGCGATTAGGCATAATGGTTTCAGGCATCGTGCTTGCCCTAGTTTCATTGAAGCTTTATTAATGAGTTATTGTTTGGTTTTTCTACCTCAACCATATCAGTACCTTGGGACCCATACTTGATTCTCAAAACCTTGTGAAGTCACTAACATCCTTTCTCCAAGTCCTAGGATACCAATGAAAAAATCATGTTTGGTGCATCAAGGAATTATTCATGGATTTGGATTCCTCAAAGCTTTCTTAATTGCACAATATATGGGATTCTTCCTTATATCATTTACAGGTCCCTCAAACACATACATACTAGTGAAACCAACTAACTAGAACCGACATCCCCAATTAAAGGACAAGAATACCCTTAAGATGTCATATGTGGTTTTTCAAGGAAAACTTATTAGCCCTAGATGGATAGAAGATTCCTTTAGGCCGTCAAGTCCAGGTGTCCTCCACTAACTATTTCCAAGGCCAATTAACCCATGCATAGTTCTAAAAACTTATAGTGGAACCTCTATACATAGTTAGAGGAAAAGGATTTCCTCTGGGGTTCTTTAGTGTTTTTCAAGGTGTTATTTTCTACCACAAATGGCTAGAAGCTTCATTTAGAAGATATGGACTAGGTTTCTTTACCTAACTGTATCTGATATTGAGAGAATAATACTTAATATTCAAATTGCATAATGTTAACTACATGCATCTATAGGCCAAGGGCACCATAGAAAGGTCATTTGTGGTGGTTGAACATGTCATTGTTATCCCTACATGCCTAAAATATAGAGCTAAAATAATTGCAACGAAGCCCGTATCTCTTCCTAAACGACAATGATAACATAGAAACATCCCATGTGGTGGTTTAAGGACTTCTTCATGTCCCTTAATTCATAGAATTTATCTTTATGGTTTCGACCTTGAGTTTCTTCTACCAACCCTAATTAAGGAAAAAAGTCCCATGCCTAGACCTCAAAACCTCCTAATGGTGACCATATGCCAAATCAGAGGGAGATGGAACTCATAAGTGTAAGACCCAAAATTTTGATTTGGAATGTACATTTAATCAAAATTATGTAAATGATGGAAATATTCCTATATGGATTCCTAGTGTAGAGCTCAAGGCAAAGGCCCAACAAGTGAATAGCTAGGAAGGTATGATTTATGCATTTTAATTGGACTATGTGGTCAGCTTATCATGCCAATTCGAACCAAGTATTTGTTCCAACACTGCACCCCATCCATAAATAAAATCTCTTCCTTTCATAAACTACGATTACCATTCCAACTCTAACTGCACAACACATGTTGCACCATTAAAGAAACCAAGGATGACATCAAAACGAAAGTTCGGCTCAATCGTCTTCCCTGTATTAGGATGGCCCTGATATTTGTAGTAGTATTTATGAAGATAAAAAAAATCTTCGAACAAAGAAATTGAACCTATTGTTCAGACCTTGTATACACATGCACACAACAACAATCCATTTTCTACAATAAATTCTAAAATTAAAAATTATATGAGAGCGAGGTACCTACATTTAAATTTTTACACCATATTCAAATTTATTGTCAAAGCACATTTATTAATTCCTCCATGTGAAGTTGTTCTTCTATGCTTGTATTGTCCTCAATAGGTGTTGGAAAACCATATTTAGCTATAACAATGAAATATCCCATTCATGCTGGCATTTACACACCACATATTCAAACTAATCAAGGCATAATGAATACAATGTTTACCTTGAAAATCCAAATGGGAAAACTAGTAATGAAAGGTAACTCAAACTCTTGTTAAAATGTAGCTCACACATAGCATGTAATGAATTCCCCTCTATCAAAAAGGAAAAAATACCTTGTTATGTTTTCATTCCTCTCTCTTTTTCTTGTGAGACTTAATTCTCCATGTTCCCGAGATATTTTTTTCCCTCCAATTTTTTATCACATAAACTTTGGCATGTTCTCTATCTAACCACTATGACAAATCCAAATTGATACCATGTCAACCACAAAATTCCAAGTTGTCTGGCCATAAGCCATAATGTATTTTTCATTGGGACCAATAGGCAAACATTGATGTCACTAAAAGTGGATGTGACTTAAATTAGAATTTCAAATTTAAAAATATTCATTTTATTTCAAAATGTAGAAAAAACTTTTTATAAGTAATTTTAAATATATAAAAATATTAAAAATGACTTGTACATAAAGTACTTTTATGAACCACTTATAATATCTAGTTTTTGCAAGATTTAGATCTACCTCACCACTTCCTATCTTCACATTTGGTCCGTGCCCAACAAATGACTCTTCTCTCCTAATTCTTTTAGTTTTTCTTTTTATTTCATTTATTTTTTAATACTTACATTGTAATTTATATTTATCTAACCTTCTTTACTTATCTAATTATATCGTCCGATGAAATTATTAAGAAAAAAATCTCAAAACTGCAAAACATTAAGTCACTCTATTTGGTGTTCAGCCACTCCGTCAGAGGCTACTTTTTATTAAAAAAACCTAATCAATAAATTTGTTTAAATTCAATCTAATTGATAGGTGCGAGGAGTGTAATTCATCCTCTCAATTTGACCTTGGAACCAAAAGTCTTGGAAATAGTAAATTAATGTACCTTATAAGCTCTTCTTTTTTTTAAATTTTTTTATCTTGAATATATTGCAATTTCCAACTATATGCTTAAAGGGCATGATGAAAGGTACAAAGATATGAGAATTAAACCTTAAAAACTTCCAGCTATCTTAATGGCCATAACAACTTCATCTCGATTCCTGGAGAGCAATAAGCACCCCGCAGCTCAGCAATAAATGCTGTGGCTATGGGACACATTAACGGTTGGATAAAAAGCTAGATTAAATTAAACCATTGATGTACCTTGCAGCCACAGCATTTATTGCTGCGCTGCGGGATGCTTATTGCTTTGCCCGATTCCTTTTTCTTTTTTTTCAGATGAAAAAATACCAGTCTTTGATATTCATTAGAATCAAAAGACATAATATACATAAATCAGTCTTGTTAGTTAGATACAAGAAGAGACCACACAACATAGACATACAAAGATCATGCCTGCTAAATCTAGCCAACAGAAGAACAAAAAAAGTCTGAGCTTTGCAGACTTTTGTCATCATCCCTGAAAGATCAGGTCATAAATATAGAGTATATCGAAGGTGATTGCAAATAGACATTCCTGAGCAAAACTTGCTGGCTGAAAATCTCAAAAACATAACAGACAAGAAAGAACTAATCAAATGCCGATAAAAATCAAATGCTGAAATACAATGGGAATCGGCAGCTAAAAAAGCATAAATTGGCCTTGTTCTATGACCAATCCATCCAATGATTCAGAGAATGTTCCATAACCCATATCCAAATTCAGAGCCTGTTTGGAGAGACCGTCTGCCAGTGAGTTATGCTTTCGGAATATATGCTTGAAGATCATCGGAGGGTCAAGATGGAGCATATTTCTTATGTCATCGCACCAATGCCTCAGAGAAGGAATATCAAGGGAAAAAATTTTGTTGAGCCATGAAATAATAACCGTAGAGTCTCCAAATATCAAGTGAATGGGAAGACCCATTATCAAACTTACTCTAAGAACAGCCCAGAGAGCCAATAATTCCGCTCTTGTATTCGTGCTGCATCCACAGCCCAATGAGAAACAATAGTAATGGTTATCATTCAGATAGATCACAAATCCTGCGCCTCCTACATGATTTGCAGCAGCCCCATCAAAAAATACACATGGAAATACCTTCAGAGGCTTAGGTCTTATAATCCGATTTTTATGAATTTTTTGAGGAACAGGGTACAGATTTAAAAAACTCTCAATCCTGTAGATGAGAGGATGAGATGAAGGCTTCCAATTTTCAAAAATACATTTATTCCAGATGATCCAAATACACCAGAATATAAAGAAAGGAAAATGTATGAAAGTAGCAGAATGCACAGTAGTGTTGTACCAATGCACCAGAAATGATGACACAGAGTTGTAAATGGTAGTAGAGAACCCGTACCGAGCAACAAAATAAGAGAAAATATTCACAGTAAAGGGGCAAACCTGAAAAAGATGCTGGATATCCTCTATATTTTTCTCACACAGAACACATCGGCTTGGACCAAGGAACCCACGGGATTGCAGCTGCTCCCAAGTAAGAATTTTACCTTTATCTAACAGCCAGATGAAACATGTAATTTTCGTAGGAATATTAAAATTCCATAGACTATAAATTACAGAGTTTCGATCCTCAGAATTACTACTAGCAGAGATACAGTCATAACCTTTAGCTACAGTTATAGGGCCCACATAGTTGCTATGAGAGTAGAGCAGCGTATCACAGAGATCATTAAGGCAAATTCTATTGTGTTCGAGCCCTCTGATATAGTTCTCCCAGAGATATTTCCAATCTTCACATAAATCAAGTTCCTTTGCCGTAAACCAGTAATCAGCAGCAAAGGAAGTATTATTCCTCGCTTGATCTAAGGTACAGATCCCATAGTCTTCTAGATACGATATTAAGTCACTTGGGAGTATAAAAGAATTACCTAAACCAATAATAGGATCCACTCCCAAGCGAATATCTAAGCCTTTGCCAACTTGCCAAATGATCCCTTTACCAATCCAAGGCAAAGTTTTTAGGAAGCCTTTCCATATAATCAAGGCATTTTGCAATAAGAGACATTTGTCTCTAAGCCAAGCATGCATGGGCATTTTCTTCATATATTTTACAAAGAGGAGATGACGCCAGATGCCATCACTGTTTAGAGAAATTTAGAAGCTCTTCATTCTCAAAGATAAACTGAAGCTAGGGAGATGCTTGATACCCCAACCGCCTAAAGAGGTAGGTCGAGCAAGTAGATGCCAGTCTACGAGGTGAATTTTTTTTTTCTGAGTTGAGGAGCCCCAAAGGAAAGAGAAAATCAGTTTTCTAAGAATGTCTAAGATTGAGGATGGAATCGGAACAAGGGCCATCCAGAAGATGGGTATGCTCGAGAGAACAGAATGAATGAGGACAAGTCTACCTCCCATAGACAAGAGCCTATTAGTCCAATGAGAGATACGCTTCTCAAATTTGGAAATGAGCCAATGCCAATCTTTGATCAGATAACCCGAGGGCTTGAGGAAGTAACCAAGATAGTTGAAGCCTTGATTAATATGTGCAAATTTGTATGGAAGGAGGCCTGTGATTCTGCCAAGGAGGGTAGCATCCAAGTCATTATGGAGAAAACATGATTTATTCATATTGATGCACATGCCAGAGGCTTCGCAAAATGTGTCTAGTAAAACTTTGAAAGCAATCCATTCCTCATAGGAGCCCAATCCAAATAAGATCACATCATCTACGAATAGTAAATTGGTGAGGAAGAGTTGAGACGAAATCTTAATCCCTTTAATTTTACCATTTCTCTTGGCATCTTCGATCAGGAGGCTAAGACCTTCAATAACTAGGATGAACAACAGAGGAGACAATGGATAGCCCTGCCTGATTCCACGTGAAGCCGAAAAGAATGAAGAAGGAGATCCATTTACCAGGACAACAAAAATTGTAGATGAAATGCAGCCCATTATCCAGTTCACCCCTACCAGAGGAACCCCAATTTGAATAAGTAAAAGATGGACGAAATTCCAGTTAACCCTATCAAAGGCCTTTGTCAAGTCTAACTTGAGGATGAGAGCACATCTCTTTTTTGTTTTGACAAAATGAAGGGCTTCATGTGTGATGGCTATGGGTTCAAGGATCTGGCGGTTTTTCAGGAAGCCGAATTGCTGAGGAGAAATAGCAGAGTCTAAAAAAGGTTTGAGTCTCAGGGCCGCAACTTTTGAGATCAGCTTATAGCCAATATTACAGAGGGAAAAAGGAAGAAAGTCAGCGAAAGAGATCGGATGTTCTACTTTAGGGATTAGTGTAGAAATTCATGCCTGCAGTAGATTAATTTCACTCACAGCAATTAACAATTGATCATGCAAATTATCAACAATGGAGACTGAATATGGAGCTGTAACACAAAATTATATCAACTGAGTGTACAATAGCCAACCCTGTAATAACATAGGCTGCTGAATATATAGAATACATGAGCAAATCAAATGCATAAGGAAGCATCCAAATCTAGCATAAAGCAGGCTTACCCAAAATAGGCAAATCCCCCATAGGTGTAAAAAGATGATCCCAAATCTATCAAGGACCCCACGAATTAGCAAGGGCGCATGGGCAAGCTAAAGAGTGGTCAAATGGTAGCTCATACATGCTTTTGCATGGAGGAAAGAGTGGAGGATGAAAGGGGAATAAAACAGGTTCACCTCACCTAGTCCAGCTTTCCTTATGTGCTTTAAAAACTGGAAAAGCAGTCAACAAAGCAGAAAAAGCAGAAGGGCCCCTAGGAGGCCAGGAATAAAGCAGATTTGATTCCTAGGACTTTCCAAAGCGCTCCATGAGTCAATAATGGCAAGTTTGACCTCTATGGATAGGCAATTGACAACTTGCACATGGTGGGACTCATGGACTAAGCAAATAAGACAAAATAAATGAAATAATGTCTAAGTGGGTAAATACTATGGGTTGATTATTCTAACAATTAGAGTTAAAAAGGTGGAGTTAAGGGAATGGGCAACACTACCCAAAATTCTTGAGGAATCCACCATATTGACAAGGAGAGGTCCCAGCAAATAAAAAAAAGTCAAGTAGAATTTGACTGGCCATCCATTAGGGCCAAGGGCCTTATCTCTTTTGAAAGTTTTAAGGGCCGTCTCTACTTCCAAAAGGGTTACAGAACAAGTGAAAGCCTATTTTTCTTCCTTGCTGATATAGGAAGGAAAAAGACGATTAACCTTGAGCTGAGCATAAAGGTTTGTCAAATGATCATCAGCAAAAATATTTTTAAAGTAGCGAACCCCAAGAGCTTTGATGCTCTGATCATCCAAGATCCAAGAGCCCTCCTCATCTTGTAAACTCCAGATGGCATTATGGTTTTTTCTAGCCGATGCTACAGCATGAAAGTATTTGGTATTGGCATCCCCATTCACGGCCCAAGTAACTCTGCTTTGAAGTCTTACAGAGTACAACTCTTGATCCAATATCTTTTGTAGATAAGCTTTAAGTGAATTCAGTCTGCCTTGTTGTTCATTATCTAAAATAGCTGATTGTGTAGAATGAAGAAGAGAACTTATTTCATCCTCCAAGAAGACAGATTTTGCTTTCATCTTTTGTGATTCCAATTTTGTCCAAGACTTTACTTTATCTTTTATCAAGCACAATTTGTACGATAGATCATTCATAGCATCCATCTGATCAGTCGTATAGATAAGCGGCCATTTAGTTCGAATCATATGGATAAAATCCTCATTTCCTAGCCAAGATTGGTTGAATTTGAAGGGATAAGCACAAAGGTTCTATTGATTCATCCATTTGAACAGAACAGGGAAGTGATCAGAAATGCCACTTATGTGAGCCCAAACTCTATGTTTAGGAAGGGAGCTCAAGAGTTGATTGGATAACAAAAAGCGGCCGAGTCTTTTGGAGATGCCATTTTCCCCCATCCTACCATTCCTCCAAGTAGATCCTACAATAGAGGGGGCCACATCCACTAAATGATGATGAGAGAAGAGCTTGGGAAAAAAAAGTCCCAAGAGATCAAGTTGAGCTTTAGTGCCCCGAATCTTTGAGGCATTTAAAGTTAAGTTCAAGTCACCAGCGAGGATAAGGTTTGGAAACGAGAGAAGACCGCCAGAGGCTACGGCATTCCAGAATGAATCACGGTTAAGATAAGGACCATAACAATTTAGGATGGAGAGAGAGAAGGTCGAGCCACGAATCGAAGCTTTAAGCAAAATACCAGCAAGAGTATGATATGCTTTACATTTGAGGAACTTCGGATTCCAACCAGAGAGAATTCCCCCTGAGAGACCATTAGAAATGAGGGCACAAAATTCCCAACCCGGACATAGCTTGGAAAAGGCAAAGAGAGCTGGGTAAGAGCTGATCATAGTCTCTTGAAGGAGAACGAGATCAGGCGAGAGAGACACAAATAGATGTCGGAGGCTTTTTTGTTTAGATGAACCTCCGAACATTTAGGGAAAGAATACGCATCAGGTATCAAAATGAAGAGGGGTCGAAACTCTAAGGACCCTTTGAGATGAAGAGGCAGGCTTACGTGCTGCATTTTTAAGTCTAGTGGATAAAGGTGTGTAAGGAGCGGGAGCAAGAAGCGCATCTTCTGAATGAGATTTTTTTTTTTCCTCTCCTTATAGTTACATTCTCGAAACGGATGGAATCTAGAGGTAGAACTGAGGGAGACAGAGGAGTCTTATCAGAAAAAATCTTCAGGGAATTTTGTAAAGCCGGATCACCAAAGGACGGGGAGGTAACAGGATTGTGGGGCGAAGAATCCAACGACGTAGGACCAGTGTTGATAAGAGGAGGGAAGTCCAAGTCTGAGAAAAGGGGACATGTGGAGACACCTTCAGGAACAGGTATATGAGTATTAAAGTCACTAGGAGGGCCAACTGCAGGACTAAGGGCATCAGAGTCCCGAGGAATCACCAAAGAAGACGAAGGATGTGGATTTAAGGGAGAAGGTAGGTCTAGAGTCGAAGGAGGTGGCAAGGGAGAGTAGGTCTGCCCGATTCCTTATCTAGAGACTAGACTAGATATAAATTAGCATTCAATGTTAAGGCACGCGCTTTGATGGGATTGAATCTCAATCAGTAATCACAAAAAACACAAACCACAACATTCAATATTAAACTGCAAATGCTTAAATGGTGATAACGGTTGTCCCACTAAAAACGTCGATAAGTATATGTTTGAAATTTGAATAGTTTTCTTATTCCCCATGTGGGAAAACTGTTTTGTGTGAACATCACTATTTTCAGCCCATTCAACCTGTCCGACTCCGTCGCTTCTTCTCATTGCTGGCCATGTATCTTCATGACATGATGGTGGTCCGTCCACTATTATCAACTATAGTCTTTGGAATCTTGAATACTAACTTTGAACGTATCTGCCTAAATTCTTTCTACTGTCCCTTCCAGAGATGGAATTTGACGGGTAAATGCCCGTCATGGGTCAATTTACCTGTCATGTCAAATACAGCTAAGATTTTACGGAGACCGTCAAAATCTGGCTTAGAATATTTGATTGTTGGCAATTTTGAAATCTGGCTTAGAATACAGAAAACGTTTCAGATTTTGATTGTTACCAGCGATTTTGACAGGTGTCCGCCATTTGAAATTCCAACCCTGAGACTCCGTTCTTGTTTGTCGGCCATGTGTCAAATATTAATGCCCCAACATATAATTTAATTACGCAATATGATGTCGGTCCGGTGTTCTCGGTCTCCTTGGGCTTTGATGGGCGAATTGCCCTCCAAGAGGTCAGTTGTTCGTTAATAACGATTACTTACGCAATATGATGTCAGTCCGGTGTTCTCGGTCTCCTTGGACTTTGATGGGCAAATTGCCCTCCAAGAGGTGAGTTGTTAGTCAATAACGATTAGAAGAGTGGAAAACTTGTCATTACCTTGCGCAAAAAATGTTGTGACCATCAAACTTGGGACAGACTTTGTAATTTTGGGTAACTTGTCATTAGTGATCAAATTTGAAGGGTGGGTCTTAATTTCAATTGGAAGGGCATTTATTCTCTCAGCCCTTCAGAAACGAAGGGCAATATAAATAATTGTCCTTTAATTGACAATAAGTATAAATTAAATAAATTTTTTCACCAAAAAAAATGCAAAAAAAATATTGTTTTTTCAGCGCTGCTTGTGAAAAAATAAATGTATGTGATGGCGGAGCCTAAGTCAATTGAATCCTTGCAACTCATTGTATGTCTCACTCTCAACACACCTTTTAAATTGAACCAAAATACTCAAAGAAGTTTATTAATGGCTAGATTTGAGAAAGTTATAGGTGTGTGTAATTAAGTGCTTGGGGATCTAAAATTTGTTGTGTTTTGTACCAGTCCACGGTTCACTGAATTGATAGTCATTGGTAGGAATTTAAGTTATTTAATGAAAACAATTAATGTGTATAACCTCTATGCCTAAAACATTTTCTGTGCTGATTCACGCCACTACCCTCTCTACCCTCTTTATTGTCTTACCAAAAGGCATGATAATGAGGAAGAAGACCTAACATTATGGACTTCACCTTCAAAGAATGCCTTGCAATCACATTGGTAAGGAGTGATAAGAAGATCAAAACCATCCAACATGTCAAATCTTAGTTCATAGTGTTAATTAAAGACTTGTAAGGTAAATTCAATATAAGACTTATAATTGTATCTTGCTATTTGCGTCTTGACACATTTAATATTTTATGGTTGTCTTTGGCCCTTGATCCAATTCATATTATAAGGTGAGGATGCGGAGGCATAATAATCCTTAGTTATGACTATGAGATGAGGATTTACAGAGAAGAGGATGTAAAGACAAGTAATTTTTATATGTATTTTTGTAGTGGTGAGGACAAATGTCGTGAGAAACCACAAATGTTTGGAAGGACTGAGCGAGATTACATCACAATCATGACACCCATCAAATTGAAGACTATTCTTGAGCCAACAATTTTTTTTTAAAATTAATTAATAACCATTGTTTCTCCATATTGTGTGCCCAATGACACCTCTCTATAACAATGCATAAATTGACTTCTGCATAGTTTGTGATCCTAGCTACATGCCATTATTTGTATTTGCATGACATCGAGTGTTCTTTATAGTTGTTGTGAGTCCATGATATTCATGCAAGAAATTAAGTCTTGTAGAGGAGGACTTATCAAACCGACCTTTTGAATATCATTTTAACGAAAAAAGAGTGGACATTGGTAGAGAGGTTCACATAGGTAGTAGGCACAAAATTTTGAGCTAGTTTCGGGCCTAGTAGTAGACTAGTAGTTGTTATTTTTTGTTATAGTCGTAGTTGTTGACACATTGTCACACTTTAGATTGCAACCCCAAGTGACTCGGGAGTCAGAGTCACATCTCGATGGCTAGTTCCTCGTAGTCATCAATGATTACAGGCCATGTTGCACAACTAAGCAATGAGTGCATGGCATGAGTGTGCAAGTGATTATAATTTATCATATTTCCAATATTTCGAATGATGAGTTGAACTTTATAGCATAGGAATTTCAACATCTTGAGAAATTTATATGGATGGATAATTTCAAATGTCGCACTTCTTTTGAAATGTTGATATAAATTATGCCCTTGTTTATTGGAAGGGTAAAATTCAAATTTCAAATTTTTTTTTAAGGAGAATTTTAACTTTACACTTTTGTGAAGGGCTAGAACCCTTTGGAAGGGCTGTGAAGGGTTCAATTTTGAAAGCTGCTTGTCATTACCTTGCGCAAAAATTTTGTAACCATCAAACTTGGGACAAACTTTGTAATTTTGGGTATTTTAGGTCATTTTGGGAGAGCCTTTATGAAATTAAAATTGAATAATTTAAGAGTAAAGATTTATTTTAAATTTGGATTTAAGTCTTAAAAGTGACCAAATTAATTAGAAACTAAGTATATACTAAATTTATTTATAAAAAAAACATTATAATTATCATACCTAGTTTCTAATAAATTTGATATCTTTTTATAAATAAATCCAAATTTAAAATAAATCTTTAATAATAAATTATTCAATTTAATTATTTATTTTGTATTATTCAGAACATATAAAGAAATAAAAATTATATTACTTTAAATACCCAAAATTACAAAGGGGCTCCCAACCTTAATGTCAACAACGTTTTTGTACAAGGTAATTACAGGGTTTCCATTGTTCTCACCGTAATTGACCTAGATAATGTTTATGGTGCAAAGCTCTATCAAATGCTTCTTAAGTATTTATTTGCTTTAATAATATAAAATAAATAATTGAAAAATATTTATTTATTTAAATAATAAAAAATAAATAATTTAATTAAATGAAATAATTGTTTTCATTGTGCAAACTCTTTCGTAATTAATTTATATATTTGTACACCCCAATGTGATAATAAAGACTTACAAGTGCTTATTGTAAATATCAAAATGAAATCACTTAAATAAAAAATACAACAATTTAAAAAATCTTTAATTTACACCAAAAATAACTTATCCTTATTTATAAAAAAGGGTCATATCAATTACAGCTTGCATCTTGAAAGAAGGGATAATAATTATCTCTGAAAGAGTAGAATAGTTTCCATTTTGCCATGACGCAAAAAATCCTTTCATAGCCTTAAAAATCACATTTATAAATATTTCAAACAACGGCCTTTTCATGTTTTTTCATATGTCAAAATGCAATTTAAGTTTTAATAAAAAAATATTATCTTTTTTTTCATAAATTAGATTTTATAAAATTATTTATTTACATTTAAAAAAACTACATGATTTAGTAATGGTGTATTTTAAATAATAATAAGACATTTCCATTAAATATATATTCTTTAAATATTTTGGAATTACAATAAACTCATCTTCTAAAATAAACCTATTTTCTTTTTTCTTAACTTGCTTAGTTCACATCTTTTAAGCTGTTTTAAATATCAAAAGGGTATTATTGCTGAAAGCAACTTCGACTCAAAAACTTGTTAGTTTTCAGAGGGCTAAGATCATCATAAACCCAAACTTACACTAGACTAACCATAGTTTCTGATCTCAGCTGATCACACTAAGTGCAAAGGGAGAGCATACGCTACTGGTTTTACAGACTCATTACAAGTGAGATCACTGCTTTTGATCCCAGCTGATCGCTCGAGGCGCAGAGAGAAAGCATACACAGTGCACAGGAAGAGAAAATGCAGAAAGCTTACTAGACTAAAAGAAAGCTCACGTCATAAATATATGACAATGCCATACTCATGCAGTCATCTAAGCTGCAGGATTTCTTCAAAATGTTCAGAAAGCACCTGAACCAAAACACACCAAAGAAAAAAATTGGTTGGGAAAAAGTCTGTAGAGTTGGAAGCTGGGGAACCAGAATAATTAAATACAGAACTCCTAGAGGGATAAGCGCTTTAAACAGTCGTTAAAGTGAGCACGTTTATTGAAAATTTGATAACTGCAATGATAGTAGTTGAGTGCTCTTCCATCTCGGTGACGGAGAGTCCGATTCTAGTATTAGGTTATTTGAAAACCCTTGAAAATTCCTCATACACAAATGGATAATTTTGAAAACAACTTATGCTCTGAAAGAACAAAGTCGTTCGGAATAAAGGGTAGGTTACCTTCCACCGCCCTTTGTATCAAAATTCAGGCCGTAAGGGAGTCAATCGTATGCCTAGTAGAGTAAGCAAAACCATGTCAGAATAAAAATAACTTTGTCAATGTGCTCAAATTTAGAATATCCAGTTTTTCGGGTGGATATTCCAACCAAGGCAAGAAGAAGTTGTATAAAGTGTTCACAGAGAGATAAGTATTCTAAACTTTAACAAAACGCAATAAAATCAAGAAACGATTATCATAATTAATATTCACTGTACAAACCTCCATTCTCATATTTCCTTCCTTTATTGTGTATACCACACCATATTCCATAAAAGTCAGGCAACCCTAATATCCCTCGTCAGCGTCGGTGTCTTGATAGCGAGTCAGAGCTGCAGTCAACGTTTAGTTTTGCTCAAGTTCCCTCTATCGAACTCTGGGCCAATGTGTAGTTCCGTAAGATATTATAATTCCATTGCGATCATGATATGCTATTGATTAGGGTGAGTATTCCATTACCAAATGACATGGAAGTTGGAACCATGAGGTGGCACCCTCAGCTTCGTCGCACCTTCGTCGTACATTTTGTCAATATATACACGCCCACTCGAGAGGCATTTCTCAGACTCTTTTTTCGTTTCTGTAGCGCATAATTTCAGAGGTAATTCAATGGTTGTCTCTTGTTCATTTGCAGAAGTACGAAATTCTAATATTCGTAGTTTCTTGACTTTAATTTCACAAATAGTTCATTTTAATACATGCTTCTTCTTTGCCTCTGTCTCACTATCTACATTTCTTGCATTGTTTTGGTCGATTCAAATGTACCATTTTGCATGGCTTGGCTTTGGCCGCACATCTTATCTCGATTCTAGGTTAGGGGCATCCTACGGGTATGGAGTGCCCTGAACTTGCAAGGAACTAATTGTATTATGTTTGATTTGGCCTATTAGGTTCGATAACTAAAAAGTCATGTTGGATCAACCCATAACTTCGGGAAACGCAGGCGCCGTCGGCTTGGAAATGACAGAAACAGCCGATGCTCATCATGTTGTTGTGATAGATGATGAGAATCTGAATTATAATGATATTGTTGTGACCGGAAATCAGCAACTCAGTACCGCTGAATTCGATCCCCTTGATGACAATGTTCTTCATGAAGATAGTAATGGTGTTCTAGAGGATTTGGATAGGAAGATTTCGCTGTCAGAAGATTCTTATTCCAAAATGACGGGTACGATCTACAAATTACTAAGTTTTTACGCGGTCATGCAGGCAGCCATTCTCACAGCCGTTTTTTCTGCACAGCAAAACAATTGTAAGGATTCGTGGGGTCTACTGGTTCTTTCCGGCATTGTATCTGGAGGTGTGAGCATGGCTATCCTTCGGGAATACTTTGAACAGTTTCGCCAGATGAGACGTGGACGACTTCTCATAGAAAAACGCAAATCACTTGCAGAGGGAATTAAATTGAGAAGCTTAAGCCGCTCCTCCACATCAGGGATGAATTTATCTGATGCAAAAGGAGACGATTTAGACTATTTGGCTATTAATAGTAACTACTGGAGGTGGATTGCAGAAAGAGTTTCGTTTGTTATTACCTTCATCGTCTTCTCGATTTGCCTTTGGCGCTCCTGCAAGTCTCGCTTGTTTTGCGAGTAGTCATACGTCCCTTCACCTAGCATAGCATCTGAATTTATATATGTAGCGTGTGAACATATTCATAAAGAGAGTTGGATTGATGAACTTCAGTCGGGTTGGGTATATGTGGATGCTTATAAATTTTAAAATAGATTAGTATAGAGGTGATGTGTGATATGGTACATGGGCACGTTCTTCTAAATTAGGTATATTTTCTTTTTGATAAGGGTGTGTTTTTCAAAGATTAGATAGATTTTCATAAGTTTGTGTTTTGATAATAGTTTGTAATGTCCACGCACTTGCTCAGAGGAAATGATATTCGAAAAAATAGACATTCTTGTTATCTCTCGCGCAGGCAGAATATATTGTAATCGTTCAGCCCTTGACTTTAAATTAGTTAAGCTTTGACTAAAAAGGTCAAAATAAATTTCTTTTTATAATGTATAACATTATAAATGCTAACTTTTATCTTTTAAAACTTATTGAATTTTTTATTATCTATTATATTATTTTATTGGTTGAGACTTTAAACATTTTATTTTTTAATGATTATATACATGTAAGCTTCAAATTTGAAGCCTTCAAAGCTCTTCAAAGGCCATTTTATACGTCATAGAAGGCCACAAGGAATTTTACCATGCAAAAAAAAATTAGTTTCATTTCCAGCATTTCAATAATGAAATTGAGTAAGCTTCGGTAAATTTGCAACAGAAGGGCAGCTACAAAATTTGCCTATCCAGGGATTCATTGGACTATGGGAGAGTCGGAACTCAAAGTCTTCCCAAGTGCTCTTGAATAGTCAGATCATGGATGAGGATCTGAGTCCCAATCGACATAGGCCACGGTGGGCCACTAGGCTGCGTAGTGCCAAGTTCAAGTCTGTGAGTTAGGATTGTGACTCACGATTCGATATTCACTTTTAAAGCATTTAATGTCATTAGCATGTATTGCTGATTCACCAACTTCATTAAATCTTGGTATGAGATGATGCCACCTGCCAACTTGATTTTCCATATGTCATCTTATTGTTCACCGAGTCATGTGATCTCACAACTTACAAGTCACTTGAGTATTTGAGTATATGATGTGAAATTAAATACTCATATGAGTCATATCTATGGATGGTGAATTGATTCGATAACCCTCCACTATCAAGGCTTCGTAAGGAAAAACTAATGGTGTTGTTTTTGGGTTACAACTTACAAGTTGCAATTTACAATGCATTGAGCAATCTTTGCTAGATTTGAACCTAACCTGGTCCAATGCAGGGTATGTAAGTTTCGAGACGAGGGTTTCACCTAGTGCTAGACATTTCTATTATGACCACCACAAGACTGGGATGACAGATCTGGTAGCAGGATAGCACCACCCCGCTTTTTGTTTGTGCTCATGAATCATATCCTATACTAGTTAGTCCAAGATTCTAGGTTTATTCCAATTTCCATTCATTTACTAGGCTCATAATAATTTGAATCAGCACTCCCAGTCTCCCATGGTCCACCTAGGCTGCTTAGTCTACTTGTTTGATCGGAGGAAGGGGGTTAGGCAGTAGAGACAAAGGCAAATGGAATGGAGGGCTAGCCAAAGAGGATGGTTGTACAATATACATATAGTCATCTCTAAAAGAAATGAAAGATTTTTTCATATACCTAACTGAATACCATCATTACTTAATTTTTCGTGATGCTTGTACATGGTAAGTCTTTCACCCAAGCTATTTATGAGGGTTTCCTATGTCTACAATGGATACAATTTAGAGAGGCTCATTCCCATCATTATAGAACCATCAGGTTTCTCCTGCAAATAGTGCTATTACGTCTCCCCTCTCCACTCACCTCACCTTTTGACTTGAGTCCTCTTCTTCTTCTTCTTCTTCCTCTCGTGGGATCTCCGATCTATGCCCTAAGCACCCTCATAATGAAGAATGATCTCTGAAAGTCTCTGGAAACCTTGGGAAAACAATACCCAGTTTTCCCTCACTTGCACAGATATATCTATGTTATGTAGAAGCAATTGTAAAATGATTTTTTTTGTAATCATGTGAAATACAGAAACATGCATTTGCCTACCTCAGGAAAGGTAAACTAGCTCAAAAGCGTCGTGATATTGTGGAATTGAGATGGCATTGCTTCCGATCATCTTTTTGTAGAAGGAAACGATTGCACACTCTAATTCCTCGTTGTCCTCTACAGTGGGCAACTCAAAGGTCCCACCTTTTTCACATGTAGGAGCAAGAGAAGCAAAGGTAGAACATTGGGTAGGCTGGATTGAGCTTCCCTAAACTTAAAGAGATCGGTGAAGTTTATGAAAAAAAACATTATTTTGGGTTTACAAGTATAGGACAGTTGGAGGTCGGGACTCAGACTCTCAACTCTCCAATTCTATGCTTCAGTGTCTCCCTAATTTCTATTTCCTCCAGAAGATTATGCAAAGCTAAGATGTCGACTTGGTTGTCGTGAATTTACAGGTATGTATAACATTTTACAGTTGTGTATCATTTTATATGTGGATAAAAGTTCAATGTGTCTCTTGTTGAAGTTCCTTCTGGTTCTATAAATATAAGGGTTTAAAATTTTTGCATCCAAAATGTTGTTTGAAATTTGTAATGTATTATGCGATTGTGTTTCCGCGAGACTAAGTCTCAAATACTCAATAGATGTAACCTTAAAAAACCCAGTATTAAATAAAATCATAACCAAAATAAAGTATACTTTTCATAGTCTAGGACCACAACTTCATTTGGGCGGAGGAGCAAGAAGAAAGAGCCTTGTATTTGAGTTCCAAATCTGTCAATGGTATTTATCTACCATGAGTTGTAAACATTAGGTTGAAAGAAAGAACAATATTTGAATATAAGTGTTTGAATTGTTCCAATTTCCTTAATGAAATCCAATAGTTGAAAGGATAAAATATTTAACAACCGACACTGTAATTGTTGTATAATCTGACCCCTTCATTTTCTTGTCAGCCTTTTAATAATGGAAACAAGAAGTACAAATTGTCTACCAATATATCTAAACAAGGGCTTTGATTTGAGCATGTGGGGAGGACATGATTCAATTCTAAAAATAACTGCTGAATTTAGGGTTAATAAAAAGTTTCTCCGTGAAAGCATTAGGTATTACATTATGGGGTTTTTCTTTTAGGTAGGCCTAATCACACTTGACCAATAGAGCCACCATCAAGCTAAATCAATCCTCCATTCAAAGGTCCTTCAAAATTCCAATGCCTTATTTTAACAACGACCTAACAACCGAGTATTTCACTAGCCCGACAGAATTGTCCCTTATCTAAGTTCAATAAACTATATGCTCCAAGGACCGGGAGAATACATGGTTTACCTCACTAATTCCATGTAAATGTTGAATCACTCGGGATTTCTTCTTATTGTCATTTTTTTTCTATACAAATGTTTTTAATAAATAATAAAATTTCGTTCTACACTTACAGTTTCAAATGAAAGAAATGATTTATTTTTATATGTCAACATTGAAGGGTTCAATTTCTCACAGCCCTTCAAAGTGAAATGGGACCCTACCCTTCAGATTTGATCTAATACATGCATTGAGATTGTCTTTAAATACACGTGTCTTAGTGTTAGCTTCATTATTTATTTTCTATTTAAACTAATTTAATGGTAGACAGCTCTAAAAACTACAAGTGTAAATGGCAACCATTATGGGAGTGGAGTTTGCACACTTCGAGGTCAAGGCCTATCCCGTCACGGTACAAAATAATTATACCCTCATTATGGTATCATGTATGTGATTCGTTGGCATGTTTGAAGAGTGTAAGTGAATAATTTTACACTTACATGAAAAAATTACTTTGTAATTATCATTTACCTAAAATATAATTATATATGTCCATGCTTTAGAAGAACGGTCTTTTTGAAGGTTTAAAAGAATGTAACATAATGTGATATAATATTTAAGAAAATCTTTATTTTAGGTTATGAAAACTATTGTCAAATCATAAATTTCTTACTTTTTGAAAATAAATTTAATATATTATTAATATATATTTATACAATATTACTTATCTTTTTTTATATGGAAAATAAATATAATCTTACATTATAATAATAAATTATTTTTAAGAGGTTTACAACTAGTATTCCTAAATCTTACTAATATACATAGTAAGCATTATAAATTTTAAATACATATTAATACTTTTGAAATTGACATGTTTTATTTCGAAATCTGCTTGAACTTATTACAAAAAAATTTCATCCATAGTTATATCTACAGACAATTGAATTGATAATTTTTATATGAGTAGCCAAAGACACTCAACACCAATGAAACTCCAACCAATTGATAGAGCATGCCATTTTCAACTTCTAGGTTTTTTTAGTGGAATGACTTCATAGGTCAAATGTGTAATATTTATTCATACTTGATGTCTTGATGTTTTGAGCTTCAATTTAGTTAGCAACTTTATTGTTCAACTAAGATATGGCTACTTGATTATTAGGTAGGAGTCTCTCATTCCTCCTCAGTGCATGTTGCATGTTCATTGACCCAAGTTTGTCATATTTTCCCCTGTTTGAGGATTTCATTAAACAAACATGGGGAGAGCCATGATCCTTGAAAGATGGATCACATATTTGAAAAAAACTATTTAGGAACATTGACACCACCACAACCAAGCACATTTTTAGATGAAAGTGTTTAAACAAAGATCTTGATTTCCCACCTATGTCTACATGGATCCTATTATACCATTTATTCATGAGCCTACTCTACCATAATGCAAGTTATTAATGTTGGTGCATGAGTTTTGTGGTGAGTAAATACATATCATGCGGACACGAATAGTGTCACAACTTGTTTTGGATTTAAATCTTCATAACTTAACTAAGTTTTCCTTTTATTAATGTCTTAAAACTAAAGAACTATGGAATATACAATAAATAAGTAATCCCATCTATTTCTCTTATTGTTATAACACTTAAAAGAGTAGCCTTGTTCATATAAAAGTATTATATAAGGTCAAATATCTTTGTTTCTTATTGATTTCTTGAACAATATTGACTAGAAAGCAATATTTAGGAGTTTAAGTATATCACACATGCCTAAGAATGGTGTTTGAATCTCCTTTAACAAATATATTTTAAGTCTTTCTTTCCTCTAGACCTCTACTTGGTTATTGGTGTCTTCTCTTAATCTCCAAGTGAAACTTGCTTCATTATTTCTCAAATACAATTTGCCACACCTCTCACTCAATATATCTATTCAAATTGTTTAATAAATAATATTAATTTATAATAAAAGCTATTAGAATATAAAATTATACATATTAATGAATTTTAATAAATATTATTAATTAGGTCCACATCATTAGTTAATGCACTCCGTCAATCAGGAAAGACAGTGATTGAATGATAAAAAATGCATAGTATATATATTATTTTATGTTGACAAATTCATATATTTTTATTTTAGTTTTCCCTAAACTAAGCGGGTTGAAAAAATAATGATAAATGAAGATTTCACAAGTTATTAATCTCTTTATTTACCAATTTATTATTTATATTGTTGAATTATTTTCCTATGTCATAGTTTAGGAAAGCACAATATGTGTATGCCTTTAAAGTGAGTAAGAACATACCAATTTTGCATTTGCTTGATGTGATTGTTCGCTTCGATGTTTCTCTATAATGTGTAACTTCTCTATAACTTGTAGCGATGAACATAATCCATAACCATCATCCATGGTCATTGATGCATGCATGCACATTGTTTATATTTGTCAATAATTAATTATTGGAATATTGAAACAAAAGCGAAAGACTTTGTGGTTGAAATATATCTCATGTGATTATAAAAAAAAAAACTAACATTTATGATATTACTTTTGTTATTTATTCATTATTGAAGATTAAAAAAATTGAAGTTTACACTTTTAAGAGTTCCATTACTTTTAACTTTCTATAAATTACGGGTGTGTGCAAGAAGTTGTGGGACCTTTTAGATGCAATGGTGGAGTGAATTCAATCACTCTTGCTCCAAAAAAAAAGAAATCATCCCAAGCAATCTTGAACCTGCCAAGCCTAGTCCCAAGGCTGCCAACAGGCATGTCAATTAGGATAGTAAACCAAATCGTGCCTCTGTTTTATTTAAGCAAATTGTGCCTCCATTTTATTCAAGAAAATTACGCCTTAGTTTTAGTGAACAAAATCATGCGTGCATTTTGGAAAGCCTTTTTAAAAAAAAATAGGCCGAGCGCGTCTTTTTTGCCACATCGCACGACTATTGGACTTCTTTGGAGCAAATCTCGACTGGGCGAACACATTTTTGGGTGTGCCAAAGCCATCCATCTCAACCTTTGGATCAACCTCCTATTTGTGAGGTATTTTCCTCATTTCTTTCATGTTTTTTTCTCTTTGTTCATCAATTTATTTGTCCTAAATTGAAAAATTAAACCAAAATAAATTAAATTATGGCCAATGGAAACAAAAACCCCAATGGAAACAAGAACCCCAATGTAATTGGCCAATGGAAACCAATTCCCCAATTTAATCATAAAAATTAAATAATTTTGATTATTTACCAAAAGTCATACCTAAAATTCCCATGCCCAATGGAAATCAAAACCCCAATTAACTCAAAAAACAAATGAATTTCACTATTTCCATATGCAAATTCACAAGAATCCTTGTGAATCCATACCAAAATTCACAAATATGCAAAGTTTGTCAAGCACATTGCAAGTTTGCATAAGTAATTTACATGCCCAATGTAAACCAAAACTCCAATTAACTCATAAAAAACAAAACAACTTCACTATTTGCATATATTTATATTTGCAAGCATCATTGTGAATCCAAACTAAAATTTACAAATATGCAAAGTTTGTCAATTATGTTGCAAGCTTGCATACAACTAAAAACAAAATCAAGTAAAATTCATATATTCCCCTAAAATACATAAACAAACATGGCAAATCCCTTGCCTCTATCCGAAATATCAAAGTTGCTCTTCCAAGAACATCAATAAAAACCTTATAGTTTTGACCAAACTTCCCAATCCAAGTGTTAAAATAAGGTATAGAAGATTCCCATGCTTTTAACAAATATTTCGTCTTGAAGGAAGGGTACTTTTTGGTTAAGGTTAAGACAACAAAGTTCAACAATAGACTCTATGAACGTGAAGATACATAGGTAGGTTGATGTATTTGATTAAACATGCCAATCACATACTATCATACATGATATAATCTAGTGGAACCCTTGCAACCATAAAATCCATAAAGATCTGCTAAATAGACTTTGGAGTAAAAAAAACATCACACTACAACAAATAATTATATATCTAACAAAATCGTTGCCTATACTGGGATTTTATTCATCAACAACACATTATGCCACCTATTCTAGGGTCTAGTTTTTGCCTCTACCCACAATCTGGGAGATGGTCCTGCAAAGGCAATAGTCAATACCTCACAATTTGGATGAAACTTCATAATCCAAGCCTTAAATAAGCTAGAGGAGGTTCACAATAACATATGCACTCAAGACACTTTATGTACACATGCATACTTAAAAAGTGGAATTAATACTTGAATTTAGGACATAAATATGAAATGAAAAAATGTTAAATGTTTATTCTTTACTGTAAAATTCAAGCTCAATTTTTAAATTTACATGATAGATTTAGTTTATGTTATTATTTGTCGTAAATTAGTTATACAGTTTTCAGTGCTTAGATATGTCATTATATCATTTGTTTATATTTCTAATGAATTTTATTTGTATTTATGATTACAGTGGCTACTATGGATAACAATGCAGAGATACTGAGGGTTATTGCCCATTTGAGAGAGATTGGTTCTTCTTGGAGGGGAGGAGATGATCTCCGCCACTCCTTGTCATATTCTTTGTTGTCTATTGTTGATACGATCGCAATATCAAATGATGCTTTGTATAGCATCGCATATTAGAGGGAGAGGAAAAGACAACAATATGCTGATGGCTTAAGTTACAACGAAGTAAAAAAGCTCAAAATAACGAAATAACACATCTATTCATTGTTTAGACTTCCTGGGATGGATGACATTCTGGAGATCAACATGCCACATATTTCTATTCAGTGGTGCACCTTTCCACCCATCAGAGACAATTGGATAGATAGGTGGTACATGGTTTTTACAATTCCCCCTCACAACAATAGGGAAGTACCATTGTACTTCCTTCAAAAATTGTATGCAGAGTTTGTGATGGGGAAAGATGTCAACTATTTTGACATGTTCGGATTCTGGGGAGTTGGTAGGGGGATACCCCAACACCGACCCAATGCTAGGCATAGAGATGCCAATCCACAGATACCTGCACCCCGTGCCCAGCTACCGAGGGCAGACATCCCTCATGCACATGACATGGTTTCCTAGACAGAGGAGGCATTTTTTACTCTAGCTGAGATGGTCTCTCGACAAACGACCACTATTGACTAGAGAGCGCCCTCTTCCTCTGCTGGTGTACAACCACCAGCTTCTGGTGGTGGAGGGAAATCTATTGGTGGGGATAGACCAACATCCCATGTGCCTCAGAGCAAGCCACACATCTGCACATCATGTGGGGGACCCTGTTATGGTCCCGGACCAAGACATGGCACCACTACGATGACTGGTGGTCAGGTAAGGACATTGTTTTAAAACTCTGTTATTGTTAAATTTTTAATTTTTCCATACTATATGTAACATATTAAAAGATTCGTAATATATGCAATATTTAATCTTGCAGGAGATTGATGCCTCTCACGGGGGTGGTACTGCACCCGGTGTGGTTGTACCCGAGGCCCAAACAACCACCATTGAGGTAATATTTAAACATTTGTCATTTGTTTATTACATATCATTTTGTTAATGCATGTGTTAGTCTTGATTAATTTATTAAATTGTCTAATATTTACAATTTTTGAACTTGCAGGAACCCCACTTAGAACATGATGTTGGAGATGTTGATATCAACGACATGGTCCAAGGTGGAATTTACGATTACTTGAAGAATGTAAGTACATGGGTTATGATTGAATCTTGTTTGAATTATTTAAATTTCTTACTGTATGTTGATATCAACGACATGGTACAAGGTGGAATTTACGATTACTTGAAGAATGTAAGTACATGGGTTATGATTGAATCTTGTTTGAATTATTTAAATTTCTTACTGTACACTCCTTTATAGATCGCTAATATTTATAATTTTTAAACTTGTAGATGTTATTAGCATCTAAAGAGGGGTAAGAAATTGATGGAAGCGGTCACTCCCATGTGGGAGATATGTCCCAGGAAAGGGTAAGTATATTACAACATGTTAGTTTTTCAGTACATATTATTTCATCCATTCAAATCCATGTCTAACTATGGTAACACTTTATGACTGCTGACATCATCGCAGATCCTTGCACCGCCTCTTTGGTTTGGATCTCCTCGTAGTCTAAACATAGATAAGGGGGTTGTTTACACCAAATGACCCTCTTCCTTGAACAAAGTGGGTGTGCATGAGGATCAACCTACTCATCCCATGGCAATGTACACACTTCCAATGACAGTTGTTGGTTAGCTATGAATTCACTTCACAAGTGGTTTTTCTTAATGTTATTTTTGCATGTTTATAGCATCACAATGTAGAGTCATCTGTGCCAAACCTTAGCGGGATTGTTGATGCTGCGGTCAATGCTGCATATACAATAGGGATAAGTCACACTGAGGTACATCTAATTGAATATTTGTAATTATACATTTCATTTGTATTGTTTATGCAACTGAGATTGATGTTCAAACTACGGCTCCTCTTACATGCAACTGAGGTTGATGTTCAAACTACGGCTCCTCTTACAACTGAAAAGTCCCAACGTAATCCCCTAGAAATGGTTTTTTTAGTGAGATGTTCATTTTTACATAATTGATTAGTACTTTCTCATTCATGTACATGTTGATAATTATTGGGATAACTGACATTTTTTTTTTATTTGCAGATAAGCATTGCAGAGAGACACTCTGCAAGGAGGAGGACACCAGAGGCACCTATACCCTCGACACCAGAGGCACCTATACCCCCGACGGATGCAGTGAGTCTTTGTTTTATTTACAATTGGGCCATATTTTAAATTTTCAAAATTTGTTATTGTTGGACAGTACTAGTTCAATTACATGATCAATAAATATTGTCATCAATTTGTAGTCGCCAAAGATGCATAGTGGTCATAGACAGAGCTGAAAAGAATCAGGGTCTGGGAAAAAAAAGAGAAAGTTATATTTTTGATGTGTTAGTCCAAGACAAATATGTATTTTAATGTATAATCCGGAGTTAGACTAAAGGGGCGCGGTACAGGATAGATGTACTTTTGTTTGCAAATGTACATCAAATATGTTTTTGATACATGTACATTGACAGGACATAGATGGGCCTTCTATTTTTGTATTATAACTTTCATGATATAAAAAATATTTCATATCAAGGCTCTTGAGATATTCATAGTTCAGTATTTTAATTGTGATTATACACATGTGGCCAAGAATGTTTCTATGTGTAATGTTCTCAATTTTTATAGATTTTACGATTGCATGGAGATATCAGTGATAAATTTGAGAACAATGCACAATTACAATATTACGTAATGACAAAAATGTACATTTTAATTCTTTTTTACCACGATCAAATTGCATATACAATGTTATATTAACAATGTCAAATTGTATTCACAAATATGGAACATACCTAATACACATAAGCACCCAACACAGCTAAGCAATTGATCCAACTTGGTGGAATACAAAAGCACCTTACCCACATAACAACGTAACAAAATTTTAAAGGATGCATGAAGTTGACACACCTAAGTGATACACCTGTGTGGTCTACATAAATAAAATTAGTGTTTGGCATGATGTCTTTCATCTAATGAATACATGGGATACACATCAAACCTAAAAGTATCCGGGTATTATAAGGTTGATTCAAAATAATGGTTATGACTATATCCTGCACATTATGTATGTCCTGCACATTATTTTATCATTTTCTTAATGTACATGGCATTTGATGAATGGCCTCGAGTAACAACTTTGAAAGAGATGAAAGTTATCTATGATTTTATTATAGTTTAAATTCATTAGAGAAGTACTATTCTGAATCTTGTTTTATAAATTCATGTTTATGGAGTATTATTCGAAGCATTCGTAGCGTGAAGATATATATATATTGTAATAATGGCGTAATAGGTTGGCCACTTGTTTCTAAACATAAACATGTTCCATTACATGGTTACTAACATAATGGCATTGTTTTCTCCTGCATTTCATCGTACAAATGCTCACATCTCTTGGGTGACCTAGCTAACTTAATATGGGAAACAAACTTCTTTCAAGTTTCCAGTCCCACAAATGATATGAGATCCTAAGATCAATTCACCTCCACATAGAGATTGACAACTCTTTTCGCCTTGATTAAAACGAAAACAAAGAATATTTCTTGCTTGACAATGATGGGAAATAAGTCTTGATCAACACCTCACAACAGGTAACATAATTCTTGAAAGATGCACATGGAATAATAATTTGCAACAAGTATTTGTTCAAGAGGGGAAGATCTACAATCACCTTTAAGCTGACATCTATGTGAAAAAATTTCACATAGAGGTCATTTGACTATCACACATTGATTCCCACCTCCTACAAGCTTTTAGGGACTGTAGCTAGGGTTTTCACCCTAGCTTGTGCTGATGAGCACCTACTAAGGAATCTGAAATCCTTAGTAGCAGTTCAATGAAGTAAATAAAAATAGACTGAAATAAAAAGCTAAGCTAAAGCAGTAAACGTAAACAACATGAAATAAGAACAACAAATAAATGTGTAATGGTGTTTAGATTAAGATTACCTCCAATGAGGAGGTTGGTGGAGTCCGTTGCACTGATCCGATGTCGGTGGCTCCGAGCTCCAAGCTGCTCCTTCTCCTTCTCCGATGGTGGAAAATAGGCCAAAAGGGGTCTCAATGGTGAAAATAGCTTGATGGAAATATGGTAGGTAAATGGACGAATGAGCCATGAGGGGTCTCCATCACTTATTTATAGTTTTTTAGTGGTGGAGTGCTTGCCCATGGTTTTTGGAAACCATGTGGTTTAGGGCAGCTTGTTTAGGGTTTTTGCTTCATCTTCATCTTCATCTTCATCTTCATCTTCATCAGCATCATCATCTTCATCATCATCTTCATCATCATCATCAACAACAACATCAACATCATCAACATCATCATCATCATCATCATCAACATCATCATTGTCATCATTGTCGTCGTCGTCATCATCATCATCACCATCATCATCACCATCGTCACCATACTCATCCTCATCATCATCATCATCATAAACATCTTCATCATCATAAACATCTTCATCTTCATCATCATCATCATCATCATCATCATCATCATCATCAACAACAACATCATCATTGACATCATCATCACCATCGTCATCACAATCATCATCATCATCATCAACACTCTTCAACATCATCGTCGTCGTCATCATCATCATCATCATCATCCCCATCATCATCACCATTGTCACCATCCTCATCCTCATCCTCATCATCCACATCATCATCATCATCATCATCATCATCATCATGAACATCAACATCATCATCACCATCGTCATCATCATCATAAACATCTTCGTCTTCATCATCATTGTCATCATCACCATCATCATCATCATCATCAAAATCATCGTCATCATCATCAACATCATCATCGCCATCATCATCGCCATCATCATCGCCATCATCATCATCATCATAAACATCTTCATCTTCATCATCATCATCGTCGTCATTGGCATCGCCATCATCATCATCATCATCATCTTCAACATCATCATCTTCATCTTCATCTTCATCATCATCATCATCATCATCAACATCATCGTCATCATCATCAGCATCATCATCGCCATCATCACCACCATCATCACCATCCTCATCCTCCTCCTCATCATTATCATAAACATCTTCATCTTCATCTTCATCATCATCATCATCATCATCATCATCATCATCATCATCATCACCACCACCACCATCATCACCATCCTTATCCTCATCATCACCATCATCATCACCATGATCATTGATCATCGATCATCATCATCATCAACATTGCCATGATCATCATGATCATCTTCACCATCTTCATCTTCATCTTGATCTTCATCATCATCATCATCATCTTCATCTTCATCAGCATCATCATCTTCATCTTCATCAGCTAACCAACAACTGTCATTGGAAGTGTGTACATTGCCATGGGATGAGTAGGTTGATCCTCATGCACACCCACTTTGTTCAAGGAAGAGGGTCATTTGGTGTAAACAACCCCCTTATCTATGTTTAGAATACGAGGAGATCCAAACCAAAGAGGCGGTGCAAGGATCTGCGATGATGTCAGCAGTCATAAAGTGTTACCATAGTTAGACATGGATTTGAATGGATGAAATANATGTCGGTCTATCCCCACCAATAGATTTCCCTCCACCACCAGAAGCTGGTGGTTGTACACCAGCAGAGGAAGAGGGCGCTCTCTAGTCAATAGTGGTCGTTTGTCGAGAGACCATCTCAGCTAGAGTAAAAAATGCCTCCTCTGTCTAGGAAACCATGTCATGTGCATGAGGGATGTCTGCCCTCGGTAGCTGGGATTCAAAGATGAAGATGATCCCCTTTTCCATGTTCGGTCTCAAAATAGTTCCAAATATGTCGCACCTTATGCCTCTTTTGGAGAATACACAACCATTGAAAGACACATGAATTTTTGAATTGCCCCGCAGAACCATCAGACCAAATCCAATGTTGTTCCATCTGTATATTGTTATCCTCCAAGTGTTTGTAGAACAATTGAAAGCTATGTTGTAGAAAATCCAATTCATGACACCTGTCATCACTTATGTAAAAGTGATACTCCTTCATTATAACCCTGTTCTCTTCAGTACTATCTACCCCCTGTCTATAGGTGATATGGACCATTATGCTGACCTGATCTGAATGATAACATTGACTCTGAATCTTATTTTGGGTTGAAGAGTGTAATTTTCCTCAAAATCGACCACTGATAATATATTTCCAATAGGAAATGTATCCCTGCACGCTCTAAACTACTCATCTTTCCAACGAGCCACATGTACATGCTTTACATACTGTTGTGTCTTTTCAAAGAATTCCTCCATGAATTTGCATACTAGTACTTGGTAGATCAACAATAAAGATGTATAGATCAATAGGTTGTTGCATATATGAAGTAGCAATAGATATCAATAGGAAAAAATACTATTCAAGAACTTGTTGCTAACTTGAGAGGTGACCAATTGTATTTTTTTCCTTTCATTTACTCCACCGATATCATACGTGACATATTTGAATGACTGCAAGCTCACTCCATGTCTCCCAAGTTCATGCTCATCGGTGACATGTATGCATTTGTCAAAAAATTCCATTCCACCACACCTTGGGCATGTCCCATCTATGCAAGGCCTTTGATAAAAGGTGCAACCTTCTGTCCTTCTACACAATATGCTATGGATAAACTCTCTAGATGATGTCGGTGGCAATGTAGTTGAGCATTCCTGCACAAGAGTGTTATGCAAAACATGCAATATATGTATATATGTGTCATAATAATAAGCGTACTCAATATGATATCGACAACAAAATGTGTTACGAGTTGTGTTTATTTTAACATACCATGGTTTGCATTTCTCGAAGGATATTTGGTCCAAGTTAAGTTCATTATGTTCATGCCTAAACCTCTCATATAATTCTGTTTGTGTCATGTCAAGAAAATGTTTAATGTGGGGCTCACAATCCCTTGAACCCATTCTCAATTTTAGTACATCTTTTTGGTTGGATGAAGGTCTACTATTGTCACAGCAAAACTCTTGCACCAGTCCCTTTACTGCATCAATGAGCTTCATATCGGAGCGTGGCAACTTGCCAATGAAGGACCAAAAATTTGTTTCACCAGAGTCAAGTTGTTATCTTCTAGAATAATACCTATGGAGTGCTTTGATATCCAATCCTACAAGTTTGGATGTAGGCTTAAGAATGAAAAGGGCCCTGGAGATTTTGTTCATGATTGATTTTGACAGCACACAACGAGCTGCATTGCGATCCTTTGAACGAGATTTATTTCCAATATTACTAAATGCATCTACCAAACTTTTGAAAACATAAGAAATTGGTTCATAACTGTTTATGATCTTTATCCTTAAGTTTTTCCTAACAACAGTCATAGACCTAAATTTTAACAATGACATAAATAAGCTACATTTATCTCCATCACATTTAGAATGAAAATAGTTGACAAGTATCTGATGAGCTTGATATGCAATACTACGTTTAGAAAATGTACCTTCAAGTGAACCAATGAGACTTTCATCGATTTGTATATGTTTTAGAGTTCTTCGGCGTGAAGTTGCTAATGGAGGTAGGGAGGTTGGAATTGCACCCTATACCATATCACCCAGTCGGTCTGGCGTTTGAACATTAGCTTCATGTCCTTCCGTTTCTTCCTGACAGTCGGACGGTGGCAATTGGAAATCCTCTTGAGTGGTCTGAACAACATTATCTTCTTCAAGCATACCTTCGGCATTCAATGTCTCTCTAGCTTTGTCACTTGTATACCCACATTCAATTAAATCTGCAAAGGTTTCAGGTGCCCTTGATGTGCACCTACATTTTACTCCTTGATCAGTTCCATGCAGTGCTCATTCTTCTACTAATATGGTGACTGAATACCCCTCGAGCGAATGCTTTTGTCTGTCTTGATGTGGATTGGTAGGAATAATTGTGGCATCCTCAACAACTGGAATCGGTTGAGTGTCCATAGAGAGTCTTCGATTGGTCATGTCATTTCTTTTCTTCTCTCTAATTTCTTCAAGGATTTCATTTGGTATTCGCTTCCTTGCCAATTTTCTTGCTCAATTGCATGAGTTTCCCATGACCACAATGATCAATGATATATATGGTTTCCTTTGCTAGCTCCTCAATGGGAAACTACCCAGGCTTGGTTTCTTTCTTGCTCAATTGTGTCTAGATACTCAAGATAGGGGGAAGATTGGGAAGAATGTTTCCTTTCCTAGATCCTCAATTCCAAGAAAAACAATGGTAGAGATGCTCTATGGTGCTCCTCAATGGGAAATTCCCTAATATTGGTAAATATCTTGAGCAATTGTGTCTACATACTCTTAAGCTAGGGGGAAGATTGGGAAGAATACATTGCCTTTGCTAGCTCCTCAATTGCAAGAAAAACAATGGTAGAAATGCTGTATGGTGCTCCTAAATGGGAAATTCTCCAAACTTGGTTTCTTTCTTGCTCAATTGTGTCTACATACTCCACCACAGTGACCAAGTTAATGTTTTCTTTGCTAGCTCCTCAATTGCAAGAAAAACAATGGCGGCGATGCTCTATGTGGCTCCTTGCCCAATTAATGGATTCTTTCTTGCTCAACTCATTCTTTATTTCTTGCTTCTCAATGTATACAATGCTCCAAGCAAAACTTAGAAACTTATGGTGGAGATGCTTGATTCACAAAACAAGATTGTGTGAAAATATGGTGAAGAAAATAATCTTCACGCACTGTCTGTAACTTGAATTTGCGCACGGACTGTCAAACCTGTGAAAATGTGTTTTGAGTGTTTCTCAGACAACGACTGCTACTGTTTATATAAAGGATAAACATGCATGTGTTATTGTTAACAAAAACGGGGGCACGTTTTGGATACATAAAACGTGTGCGCATTTTAATCTAATAGAGTTTTGGAGCATTTATGAAGGTGGTTGCACGGCTAAGGGATCATTCAAGGTTTAGGGGGAATTAACAAGCATTCCCTTGGTCTTTGTGCCTTAACATCCCCCATTTCTTCAACCTAACTATATTGTTTTACAACTCTAGGGGCGTGTAATAAGGGGATACATGGGGATATGTGTGTGTGAGAGAGATAGGTTAGGGGAGAGATAGGTTAGGGGGTGTTAGTGGTAATGGGAGACATATGAATGTGTGTGTGTGTGTCAGAGAGATAGGTTAAGGGGTGCTAGTAGTAAGGTCTGACACAGGGACTTGTGTGTGTGTGCCAGAAATATAGGGTAGGGGGTGCTAGTGGTAAGGTCTGACATAGGGATTTGTGTGTGTGTATGATGATGATGATGATGATGACGACGACGATGATGTTGATGATGATGTCGATGATGTTGATGATGATGATGAT
>LPNX010178600.1:45000-69769 GCA_001517045.1 Pseudotsuga menziesii
AGGCAAGTTGGCTTTTCTAATGTGCCCTCCTTCTTTCTAGAACATTGAAAAATCATTTAATAAGTAATTAATTACATATAAATAACAAGAATCATGTATTTAATCTAATACTTACATCCACTGTATTAATTAATCAAAATTCCTAGGCATGTTTTATTTAATTCATTTTTTAAGCCCCTAGGAACTAATAAGGCTAACACTCTAATGTCCTTCAAGGGACATGACAATCCTCCCCTGCCAATTTTTCTTGTCCTTAAGCAGAAGCAATCTAGGGTGCTACAAAATTTGTTCTCCCTCTCAAATGGCATCTTCACTCGGCAACGGTTTCCACTGCACCAATCTAATTATAGTAATTACTCTAATGGATAACCGTTCGTTCACAAAATTTTCACCTAGTTAATAAAAATGTGCAAAATTCCTGGATCCCAATGACTTCTCTCCAAGGATCCAAATGTTCCTTCCCCTTTTGGAAACATGTCATTCCAAAGAATGCTATGGTCTCATGGTTTTATCTACATCCTTCCAAACATTAGTAAAAACAATAAAAAACCATCATCACAGAGGATGAAAATGAGGAAGTGAGAATCATACCACCACACTAGCAATTGATCACTCCCCATTCCAAACTAAACATTATTGAAACTCTCTGACCAAGCACGGAACTTCTCAATGTGGGGCCAAATCATATTGATTCTCTTCAAAGTATGAAAATCCATGCACAAGCTAGCATTGGAACTAACATCATTGCTGCTATGAAGACACCGGTGGTTATCCCATGTCCCTCCATGTATATTGAGAGCATTATATAGCAGCCATATATTCTCATGCCACTACTTACATTTTTTTTTTTTTTTTCTAATGAACCTCCATTGATGCAATCAAAGTGTTTACCCTCAGGGGAACACATCTCAATCATGTGTCTAGCCACCCAATCAATGGATTAACATACCCTCATGTTGATTAATCCAAGTGGGAATAATTCAAATAATATTGGTGCACTTGTCAAACCACATGTGTTGATCATCAATCCATCAACTGGAAGAGTGGAAGTCTCATGCTCCTCTGGTGGCACCAACACAAAAAATTATTACACCCAATTTTCATCCCCACATGATGTGGCTGAAATAGAAGTGTGGGGTGAAGAATTGTGAACCAAATCTCTGCAATACTCATGTACATCAATACAATGGATACACCAATCCCTTAATTTGTTGGCTTAGTGAAAGTTTTATCATGTTCCTTCTTCAAAATTATACAATTTCTAGTGAGAGGCAGCTACAAATTTCCATGAAATAGTGCAAGCGCTTGATCTTTATTTTGTTTGTGCTACAATTACTCAAACAAATTCACATAAAATGCACCTCATGTGCATGTGTCTAGGAGGTTTATAATGGCTTGAAAATAAATCTTTGTTGATGTTCACATGTCAGAACAATGTCAGTTACAACAAAAAATTTAATGCAGAAATAAAAACAATGCTTTACCTCCCAAAGTACTTATTTCAATGATGTGTCTATCCACCCAATCAATGGATGAATAAGGACTTTTGTTTTTTGATTGATATGAAATGTGATCAGCCACATCCTATAGATAAGTATCGACCACCCATAAGGGAATCTCATGAGGTTTCCCCTTCAAGGTATGCATGCCAAACAACCTTCTACCGATGCAACCAATTCTAGTGCATCCTTGATCTTCTATTTTAGTGATATATTTATCTACCCAATCCATGAATAGATAATCACCTTTTCTTTCTGAATCAAGTGGCATGTCCTAATCCATATTTCCCATATCTAAGAACTCTTCATCATTCTTCTCAATCTCAATAAGTTCTTGGATCTCACTTTGTGCCTGTTTAATTCCTGGATGCACATATGACTTCAACCTGCCATGAATGCAAGTTGGACTTTTCTTATTGGATGATTCAAAATATTCCATGTAGTGGCACACCCAATCCATGGAGGCATGAGAATAGGATATGTATGATGGTTGCATAATATTTCTTTATTGATGCACCCATGCCAAGGCAATGTTATGTAGAACAAAAAATTCATTGCATAAACAAGGGAATTTTTTCCTCCCAAAGTATGCATTTCAATGAGGCATCTATCCACCGACTCAATGGATGAATAATACTTTTTCCCCTGATCTACATAGGATATAATCAGCCACATCCTCTGAAGTGAAAGCCCCTTTCCACATAGGAATCTCATATGGTCCTTCTTCCAAAGCATGCCTCAAGAAAAATTCTTTACATTTTTCAAGCTAAACTTGTGCAACCTTGGGTCTCAATTTCCTCTATGTACCCACTTATCCAAATATTCCTTCACCAACACTTGCAAATATGAAATTTTCTCAGGTTAATCCTCCACATGAGGCTCCTCCATTAAACCCAAAGCATTTCCTTCCATGCAAAATGAAATGCGTGGCGCCTTAAACTCCTTTTGAAGTTGATAGGTCTGCAACTTTGATTCTTGAAGGGATCTTTGTGTTCTATTCAATGAATTACTGGGGATCTCCAACTTACTAGTGAGCCTTTCTAATGATTCTTCTTCCTTCTTGAGTGCACTATGGCACATTTCAACCATAATGAGGTGATCTATATCTAATATTAAGTTCATCTAGCTCTCATTCATCTTCACCCATCCTTCTTTAAATACTATGAATTCTTCTAGAAAGGATTATCCTTTCAACTCTCCTACATAATCTTTCCAATAACATCTTGTCACCAAGGCATTGGGGTTAACAAAGTTGTTCATGGTTTCCATAAGCTTCTCCCTTTCCTCCTTTAGTGATCTACTCAAATGATGTGGCTCACAAAGACTATCCTCTACCAATTTTTTTCCTTCCAATGGCTAACTCATAAGACCATCTTTCTTATGCAAAGGATCCGCAACACAAATCTCATTCTCAACATACTGGTCAGCTTTAAAATCTTTTGCAAAATCACTTCCATGATATGAAGTGGATCGTAACTCTCAGGGTTGCAATGAAAGGTGACATTTGAAAAAATTGGAAATTGGATCATATGTTAGCATTTCACCTTCAACTTCTTCATGTAGGGACACTATGGTGGCCTTCTCTTCTACCAAATTCTTGGGTTCACATGCAAATAGTGTGGCCTTGTCTTCTTCTTCATTATGAGGCTCAAGAGGTGACCATAATATGATTTATAATCTTATTTTGGATATCATACAAAATATTTCTCACCACCCTCACATGGAACAACATCCTTAGCAGTGATATGGAAATCACATACAAATAAGCTAGAAGTGCATTCATCTTCACTTTCTTCTCCCATGTAGTCACCTTGTAGCGACCTGCACTCCACCTCAGAAATATATTCCTATACTTCATTTCTATTCTTCTCTAGACAACTTGAGACTTCTCTATATTGAATGGTACTCATGTCACAACTTTTAAAAGCTTTGTTTGAAGAAAAACCAAAAAAATCTCATAATTCTTGAACATGCAGATTCCTTTAATGAATCTTCACGTTTGGTTCCTCTTTATTCTTCTTTACTTAGAGAGGTGGAATAACTTGGTTCCTTTATGGATGATTTGTTGTTCTTGAAATAATTCTCACTAATATTTTTTTGGCTGTCTTTTCTGTCCTAAGGACAACAAGGAGAGAAATCCCACACAAGGCAAAGACATCTTCTGGTGTGTTTGAAACAGCTAACTCTTGCAGCGTATAGGTTCTGCTACCTTGATAGTTTTATATCAATAAGAGGGTATCACAATCAGATTTAAACAATTTCCTAAATGATGAACTAATCTAAAATGAAATGAAAATATAACTATGATGCAACTTCCAATAGCTAAAACAAACAATTTAATAGATTCTAAGCTGAAAACAATTTTAACAGCTGCTAAAACCTGTAGGTTTCCTCTATGGAATAAAATCTTAATTCTAAATTGAAAATTCAATATATTTGATATATCTTCTATCACACATGTAGGAACATTTTTGAAACTAATAATACAATTAAACCAATTTATATTTAAAGATAACTATATATTGATAAGATTCAAAGACAAAGCCAAAATACAAATCAAAATGCATTATTAAATAAGTTGTGTTTATAAAACTAGTAAAAAAAAAATATTACTATTAGAAAATACAACTATTGAAAGAAACTAATTCAACGGGTTCTGAATGGATTAAGAATAAAAATACCATGGCCATAAAATATCATAATAATATTAAAATAAGCAAGGATTAATCAAAGGAAAACATTGTAAAAGTGAAAAGTAATTACAGATTACACATGAGAAAACAACATTTACATGTCCATGAATCCATAAACCAATTTACTTGAAGTTAAGAAATGAAAACATAGAATTTACAAATTCTTCTGTATTATCCTTGTTGTACATTAAATAGAAGCGCCTCCTTCCCCTTCTGCAAACATCTCATGAAGCTTAAAAACAAAAAGTAATATAGAAGGAAAACAATTCCACCTATCTATGGAGACCCTAGGATAAAATTATACACAGATTGGGAAAGTGATTTCTTCCAACCTATCGAGTATCCCCCCTCCCTCCTTTAGACCTCGGATGTCAAATTTATACAAGTGAAAAATAGTGGGAAGGATAGAATCCAATCCCCGAAAGTCTGGTTCATTCAACTAGATACCAAACTCGACGCAATCAAATTCTAAAAATTTATCTTTTCTTGGGCACGAAATTTTCCTTATCGAGTAAGATATTTCAAAACTGGCTCGTATTGAGGGGTCAAGGACCCCTTTTGGGAAGTGGGTTTCAAACATAATTGCAATATTCCTCTAGGCATGCTTGCAATTGGTCCCGCAAAATGAACTCTCTATTATGTTAGGAGTTTTTCCTGTTGCAAAAACCATCAATTTCATATTCTCCTTCCTCTTGTGTATTAGATGAAGGATCAATATATTGGCTTAATATATGGATATATGCTTGCAAAATGGTGCAACAGATTCCTTTTCTTTATAAAAAATATCCCATCTATTTTTGTTCATTAATTTGGTAAATTAATTCTTGTCATTCCGTAATTATTCACTTGTGTTTACGTCTCTCAATTAACTCATATTAGCTTCTGATTTTACACCTACACAACCAAATTCAAAGTTAATAAATATGTAGAAATAACAAATATAAATGCAATGAATATTTTGAAATTCAAAACATATAGTAAATGTATATTCTAATTTAATGAATATTCCCAAATCTAAGATACTGCATGCCATCTTATCCAGCAATTTGTGTGAGAATTTATTCTTAGTAAGATCTAGGAGTGAGAGCAATATTCACAATCAATTTATTTGACAAAAAATGCAAGTGAACAACAAAAGAGACTAAAATAACTCATGTGAGTAGTGCTAATAACTGATCAATATATGATAGTACATCTTGCAGATGTGTCTAGTACATATTTATAATACATTGGGGAAAATTTGTGAGCCCTTGGAGGCCATGTGAATGCATACACGTGTTGGGATAGGTTTTACCCCTAAACCCCTTTAGGTTGACCAATAGGCTCTGAAACCTAACTAAATAGTCGTGAATCCATGTGTGAACATGTAAGGAGCATTCTTGGGTCATAAATGAGGGAAGGATAAGAATGGGAGAGCGCGTGAGTGAGTGGGAGACTCTCTAGGAGTCAATAAATGCCCAAGAAGACCTAAAAATAACCATATTCACACACTAGTTCCCCTAGACAAATATGGAAGTGGTTTGCAATTAATGCGGGCGCCTGGTTGAAATAATGATCAAAGTAGAGTGCCTCAACTATCAAATAATGAGCCAAAAATCACCTATTATACCAATATTGACCAGTATAGCCTAAATCATACCATATAACATAAGAACAATGAAGATGAAAATGTCTCCTAGGTAGATGACTATGGTACTAAGGTATATTAATTCTCTAACAATTTGGTAGCATGTGCTGATATTTTTAGGCTGGTGTGCAAACTCCCTTTAGTGCTGACATCAATCTTGATAATGACTTGGAAATATTCTTAATGATACGGTAGATCAGTGTGGCATCGATCTTGCCGTAGATGGAGTGATATTTTAATCATAGTTGTTGCAAGATAACAATATTTCTCTTAAATCACCAGGGACATGTTTCCCTTCATTTAAAAATTCTTTAGTATAATGAAGATCATGTATTGGATTTTTTTTTAAACCATTTGATGGAAATGAATTAGTTTAATCAATTCACATGATTCTCCTCTTTAGCTAGTGTATTTTAAGAAGCTAATATAAAGAAACAATACCAATGTAAATATTTCATACAATTCTTAATATTTCATATGCTAGATTATATATCATTAATGTTTAATCCAAATTCACAACAATAGCATATGTAGAATCACTGAAAGAAACAAAATCATAATATATACACAGTATTTATCCTAGGAAACCCTCAAGGGGAAGAAAATCCAAGAAAACTTCCTATGTATAATATGTATAAGATAAAACCCCAAAACATGTATTCTCCTCCTTGTTGATCTGTCTCTCTCTGTCTCACCTATGTGCTACTCAAGTGAGTGATTCTGTGTTCTAATGAGGATCACATCACCTCTACTTATACACTTTATGTCAACTAAATTTTACCCTAATCAAGTCGACCCCACTAAACTGTCTAGGCTAACTTCACCTAGGAAAACTAAAAAAAATATTATATTATGTTCATTGGGGTACTATTGACCTAAATTACAATGGAGGATTTATCTAATGTCTCTATGATGACTAATTACAATAGTAACATCCCAAAAGAGCAATAAAAACATCTCTCTTGGGGTACATTAGTAAAATACATTTAGAATATCCTTTGAAGTTACAATATTTCAACACCCCCTTAATGAGAAGGGTCTTCTCCTGACACCATCATCATAAACTATCAACAGTATCGAGGTAATACATATATACGTCATAGGAATTTTTCAACATTCATCAGTAACTAGAACAGTTACTCTTCAATGTCTTCATCTTCTGCAACACACGATCACTTGATCCTTTTGCAACAACACTTTGATCTTTTGATCCTTTGTAGCAGCACTTCGATATTTGATCCTTTGTAGTACTTCGATATTCTATATCCTTTGCAACAAGACTTTGATCCTCTAGATCCTTTGCAACAACACTTTGATATTCTTGATCCTTTGCAACAACACTTTGATCTTCTCGATTCTTTGTAGCAACACTTCTATATTCTCGATCCTTTACAGAAGCACTTTGATCTTCTTTATCCTTAGCTTCCATGCTACCTATAGTACACATGATCTCTTTGCAGGATGATCAATCCTTGTCACTTTTGGATATAGGTACAAGGATGACATAATCCTCCATCATCCTACTGCCTCTTAAAGGGGAGGGTCCATAGTATCGACCAACTGAGTCATCTACAAATGAATGTAGATCTCGACTGCACCTAAATGCAAGACCTATTGTCCATAAGGACTCATCGTAATGTGTCCTTAGCTTCAAAGCTAGGACCACTCATAAGAGAGTGTTATACTATGTCATCTACGTGTACATCTAGACATACTCTCCATATAAGAGTATTATCTGTAGCTATAGATATCGAGCCCACCTAGATGCAGTCCCTCATCGTACTATGTCCTCAGCTTGTTAGAGATAGGACCAATTGATGTGAGCATTATACTACGATGTGTGTGAGGACTCATCATAGAGAATCCTTGTCACTAAAAAAAGGAGCACTCCCAAGCATGTTTTATTCTATGGCATATACATATAAATGTAGGTACACTCTCCATGCGAGAGTAACGTCTGCAAAGTAGATCTCGAATGCACCTAAATTTTAGCTACGTCGTTCATAAGGACTCATCATAGGAAATCCTCAGTGTGAAATCTAGGACCATTCGCAATTGAATGTTATACTATGATATCCACAAATGAATGTGGGTACTCTCCATGCGGGAGTAACGTCAGCAGGGAAATCCTTAGCAGCTAGTAAGGACTACTCTAAGGAATAGAGTGTTATACTTGCAAGACCATCCTCAAGAGAGGAAACTATAATCCACAAGTTATTGTGGACCTTTTTATCATCCTCGGGCGTATATGACCTCTTACATACTAGAGCTTCACTGTCATCAATGACAGTATTATCATCACTCCCCATTTTTTGGGAGGATCCATATCTTCATCATTCATTCTTGCAATGAAAGTTTGTAGTATCATCATTGTTCCTCCTTGTGAGGAAATTATTTTCTAACAAAAAACAATATTGTCATGAAAATATTCAAACTTACTCGAGATAGAGGCTTGGTAATCACATTAGAAACTTGCTCATCGGTACTCACATACTGGAGATTTATAGCTCCATTTTGTGTTGATGTATTTGTCACTTCGGAATGTATTCATCTATGTATCTTATGTATTGTAACCCGATGTTTATTTTGTGATGTATCTATTATGTAATTGAGTCATGTTGTCATGCATCGATGTTCTGATCGGGAGAATCAATAATGTAAATAAGTCATGTCAAGTCATAGTGGGTAACCCTCTGATTGTCTAAGGGTTAAAGTCCCCGCAGTTATGGGGTACTATGGTTATTAGACTCTCCAAGTAGAGGTCAGCCCTAGTAGGGTTTTAGTCATGTCGGGATTAGTATAAATAGAGAGCTATACTCTCTATTTAGGACACATCACTTACACACTCAAGTGTAGTGCATAGTTGAGGAAGGAGAAGACACTGGACCTAGTGAAGAAGAAGGTTACTGCTGTCGGGTGTGCATCTTACTATTTTGTGGTTTTACCTTTGTGTTGATTCTATATCTAAGGAAGTTGCAGGGTTTTCTCAATTTATGGTTTCCCCGAGGAAAAAAAATGTGTTCATTGTCTCTTGTGTTTGATTGTTGTACTTGTTGTTCTCTCAGTTAAAGATCCTAACATAATGCTAGCTTGAATGTTGAAAAACTAACATGGTATCAGAGCTAACTTGAGAATAAGACACTATGCAACTGCGGGAACTAGGGATTCCTACTTTGTGGATCTCTCTCCATAGTTTTTCAGCAAAAGTAAGGTGGAATAACTCTCCTCCTTAGGGTGCATCTTTATGTCGAAGCAGAATCCAATTCTGAGGTTTTTTAGTTTTGGACTTGTCATTGCTGCCGAAAATTAGGGCTTTTCATAGAGGCAGAATTTTTTAGTCAGCCCAGGCCTGGATTGATCTCCTCCACAAAATCGAAGTTAGGGACAAATTTCAAGCCATTTGGTTGGATAGAACTCCAAAAAAGCAAAACCCTAATTTGCTCCTGAACCAGCTCTACAGGATTTTAGCTCAAGTTTCAGATCCGACATCTTAACCTGGTAAGATCTAAAATCTTTTGTATTTCCATTTGATGTTCTCAGTTAAGATGTCTCATCATACCAAGCTTGATGAAAAGCTTGAGGGAGATGATAACTTCCGATCTTGGAAGTATAGGATCTCCCTAGTCCTGGAAGAGAATGAGTTAGAATCCTACATCCATGAGGAGGTTCTAGTTCCATAGGGAGATGAGGCTAAGGCCTTGCATAAAAATAAGTTGGTTACGGAAAAGAGAATCATTGCTGATTCTATCAAGGATCATCTCATACCACAGGTGTCCTCTTTAAAGACACCTAAAGCTATGTTTGATTCCCTAATCAAATTGTTTGAAGGGAAGAACATAAACCGGAAGATGACTCTAAGAAACCAGCTGAAGAATGTGAAGATTTAGAATGCAAAACAAATCCAGTCTTACTTCACAAAAGTTTCTCAGATCAAGGAACAACTAGAAGCTGTTGATGAAGAAGTGGAAAATGCAGAGATTGTGATGACTAATTTGAATGGCCTTCCTAGGTCATGGGATTCTTTCATCCAAGGAATCTGTGCTAGAAAGAAGTTAGTCAATTTCAGAAAACTATGGGAAGAATGTTCTAAAGAAGAAGCTCGAATAGTAGCCCGAGAAGAGAATAAGGGAAATGAAGATCAGGCTCTCATGGTACACTCCAAGTCTCACTCCAAGACATCCAAAAGAAGATCTCATTTCTAGAGAGGTACGTCCTATCACAAAAGGGATTTATCTAGAGTCATATGTTATACATGTGATGAAGCACGACATTATGCAAAGAACTATCCTAAGAAACCAAAGCCAGCAAAGAAGAGCAACAAAAGAAGACATCATGCTCATGCCGCAGAGGATGATGAACCATCCAAGAAGAGAACCATATATGAAAGTGAATATTCGTCAAGCAAGGATGAATATGTTTTGATTTCTTCTCTCACGGGAAACATTACTCATGGAAGTGATGATTGACTCATCGATAGTGGGGATTCCAAACATATGATAGGATTCAAGGAATCTTTTGTAAGACTGTCAGAACATGAATCACCTGATGGGGTCTGAAAAGGATGTGCGAAAGGAAAGAATACAAAGAATACATTTCCAAGTAGTGAAAGCAAAGCAAAAGGAATCTTGGAAATCATCCACTCCGATGTATGCAGTCCTATGTCATCAAACTCACTAAGCGGGTATGCATATTATGTTTCTTTTATTGATGACTTTTCTAGGAAGACATGGGTTTACTTCATGAAGAACAAGGATGAAGTATTCAGTAAGTTCAAGGAATTCAAATCCTTGATTGAGAACCATACTGAAAAGAAGATCAAGAGCATTCGATCAGATAATGGTGAAGAATTCACTTCAAATGAATTCAAAGAGCTATGCAAAGAATCAAGGATTAAGAGGGTGTTGTCCACTCCTTAAAATACACAACAGAATGAGATTGCAGAGAGGAAGAATAGAACTATCATGGAAGCTACAAAAGCAATGCTTCATGATCAAGACCTTCCTATGCATCTTTGGGCGGAAGCTTCCAGAACAGCGGTGTATGTATAGAATCGTACTCCACATAGAGTACTTAAGAACAAGACTCCTGAAGAAGTCTTCTCTAGCAAGAAACCAGAAGTCAACCATCTCAGAATATTCAGTTGTCCTGTGTACATCCACATTCCAAAAGAGAAGAGGACTAAATTAGATCCTTCAGGAAAGAAGGGTATATTTGTGGGATACTCTGAAAGCTCGAAGGATTACAGAATATATTTCCCAGGATACAAGAAGATTGACATCAGCAGGGATGTAACACTTGATGAAGACATAGCTTACAACAAATCCAGAAAGAGACCTGCTGAAGAACTTGAAGAAGCAGAAGCACCCAGAATTCATGATACAACCATGAATGAAGAAACTCAAGAATTTGAATAACCACAAAGACCTATAGATCCACCTTTGGAGAAGAACCCTCATAAGAGGAAACTGGCTTGGGTACGAGAACTTATCCAAGGTGCGGAAACATATGGGGCTCCAGAAGAGAATCACAGAGAAAGAAAGAGGACTGGATCCTGCTCCAGTTATGTAGCTTTACTATGTGATTTCATTGATAAAGAACCTTTCAGTTATGAAGAAGCGGCAGAACGAAAAGAATGGAAGGATGCTATGATCGAAGAATACCAATCGATCATGAAGAATGATGTTTGGGATGTTGTCCCAAGACCAAAAGGGAAGTCAGTTGTAACTTCCAAATGGATTTGCAAGATCAAACATGCTGCAGATGGTAGCATTGAAAAATGTAAGGAAAGATTTGTGGCTCGGGGTTTCTCTTAGAAAGAAGGAATAGATTATGAAGAAACCTTTGCTCCTGTAGCTAGATACACTTCCATCAGATCAGTACTTTCTTTGGTTGCAGTAATGAAATGAAAGATACACCAAATGGATGTCAAGATTGCTTTCTTGAATGGTGTAGTGGAAGAGGAAGTGTATGTAGAACAACCACTTGGTTTTGGGACACATGATAGGGAGTCTCATGTGTTCAGATTGAAGAAATCCCCGTACAGTTTGAAACAGGCACCCAGGACATGGTACGGCAGAATTGATAGCTTTCTATCCAGTTTGGGCTTTACCAAGAGTAAAGCAGATTCCAACCTTTACTACAAGGTTGAAGATGGCAACCTAGTGATGCTTCTACTATATGTAGATGATCTATTTGTGACAGGTATGGATGGGTTGATTACTGATACGAAGAGAAAGCTTGCTGCTGAGTTCGAGATGAAGGACTTGGGTATGATGCATTATTTTCTAGGTGTGGAGGTGTGGCAGAGTGCGGATGGAATATTCCTTGGAAAAGAGAAGTATGTAGTAGAGAGCCTGAAGAGGTTTGGGATGATGGACTACAAGAATATGGCCACACCTATGGCATCAAACTTGAAGCTATTGAGTGATTCTTCATCAGATTCAGTTGATGCTATGATGTATCGTTAGATGATTGGGTCATTGATGTACCTGACGAACATGAGACTAGACATTTGATTTATTGTGAACACCTTGAGCCAATTCTTGATAGATCCGAGAAATGTTCACTTGATTGCTGCAAAGCATATTCTGAGGTACGTGAGGGGTACAGTTGATTATGGGCTCAAGTATGATGCAAATCAGAATATTAACCTCGAAGGTTATGTTGATTCAAATTGGGCAGGAAGTGCCATCGATAGGAAGAGCACTTCAGGGTGTTTCTTTAGTATGGGATCAGGTGTGATCTCTTGGTTTAGCAGGATGCAATCTTGTGTGGTACTGAGTATAGCTGAAGCAGAGCATGTCGCAGCTTGTTCAGCTAGTTGTGAGGCAGTATGGCTATGAAAGATACTGTTCGATTTATTTGATATCCATATGGATGCTACTTGTATACATTGTGACAAACAGAGTTGCATGAAGTTGTCAAAGAATCCAGTGTTCCATGACAAGTTGAAGCACATCGAGATCAAGTATCACTATATTATGGATATGGTGTAGAGGGGAGTAGTGAAGCTCCAGTATGTTGCACTGGAGGAATAGATAGCTGATGTGTTGACGAAGCCATTGGCTAGGGTGAAGTTCGAGTACTTTAGGGAGAATCTTGGTGCTCTCTAGATAGAGGTTTCCTCCAAGGGAAAGTGATGAGTCCCATAACCATTCTGACGAGTAGGTCATATATAAGGGCTGAGCCATTCTATTCATGGCTAAAGGATTAAGTTCCTCCCATGACATATGTGAGAGCTGGCCATTCTGATGAGTAGGTCAGATGTAAGGACTACCGCCATTATGACAAGTAGGTCAGATGTAAGGGTAGTGCCATTCTGTTCATGGCTAAAGGATTAAGTTCCTCCCATGATAGATGTGAGAGCTGGCCACTCTAACGAGTAGGTCAGATGTAAGGGCTACTTCCATTTTGACAAGTAGATCAGATGTAAGAGCAGTGCCATTCTGTTCATGGCTAAAGGATTAAGTTCCTCCCATGACAGATGTGAGAGCTGGCCATTCTGATGAGTAGGTCAGATGTAAGGGCAGCGCCATTCTGTTCATGGCTAAAGGATTAAGTTCCTCCCATGATAGATGTGAGAGCTAGCCATTCTGACGAGTAGGTTAGATGTAAGGGCTACCGCCATTCTGATGAGTAGGTCAGATGTAAGGGCAGTGCCATTCTGTCATGGCTAAAGAATTAGGTTCCTTCCATGTCAGATGTGAGTGCTGGCCATTTTGACGAGTAGGTCAGATGTAAGGGCTACCACCATTTTGACAATTAGGTCAAATATAAGGGCTACCAAAGACCTACTAGGAGGTAGGCATACACCCAGCATGAAAGAAGGCTGGCTTTGTAGAACTTCCTATGACGAGAAGAATCATGAGATATCACATATGATGATGACCATATGAGATCCAGATCGAGCTATGATCCAGATCCAGTTATGATGACTCCAAGAGATCCATATCGAGTGATGATCCATATCTAGCAGTGATGATCTAGATCGAGTGATGATCTAGATCCTGCCATGATGATCCAGATCGAGAGATGATCCAGATCCAGTGATGATGTCCCATGATGATCCAGATCGAGAGACGATCCAGATCCAATGATGATATCCTATGATGATCCAGATCAAGAGATGATCCAGATCCAGTGATGATGTCCCATGATGATCCAGATTCGAAGAATGAAGATGACTTGAAGACTCATAAGACTTGAGATGTAGATGATGAGATGATCCAGTTGATATGGAGAAGAAGACCATTGCTGAAAATTGTGTTGAAAGAATACCTTCCTAGTTAAGATGGAGTGTTGATGTATTTGTAACTTAGGAATGTATTCATCTATGTATCTTATGTATTGTAACCCAATGTTTATTCTGGGATGTATCTGTTATGTAATTGACTCATGTTGTCATGCCCCGATGTTCTGGTTGAGAGAATCAATAATGTAAACAAGTCATGTTAAGTCATAGTGGATAACCCTCCAATTGTATAAGGGTTAAAGTCCCCACAGTTCTGGGGCACTAGGGTTATTAGACGCTCCAAGTAGAGGTCGGCCCTAGTAGGCTTTTAGTCATGTCATTATTAGTATAAATAGAGAGTTGGACTCTATATTTAGGACACATCACTTACACACTCAAGTGTAGCGCATAGTTGAGGAAGGAGAAGACATTGGGGCTAGTGAAGAAGAAGGTTACTGTTGTAGTGAGTGCATCTTACTGTTTTGTGGTTTTACCTTTGTGCTGACTCTATCTCTGAGGAAGTTGTGAGGTTTTCTCCATTTATGGTTTCCCCAAGGAAAAACACTATGTTCATTGTCTCTTGTGTTTGATTGTTGTACTTGTTGTTCTCTTAGTTAAAGATCCTAACATAATGCTAGCTTGAATGTTGAAAAACTAACATTTTGTACCATATCCCTTATATAAAAATATCGTACTTCTATGTGCTTTGATTTATCATGGAACAAAGGATTCTCTGTCATCTTGATGCAACTCTGGTTGTCACAAAGAATCATTGTGGTATCCAACTCCATGCCAAATAGTCCTTACATAAATTTATTAAACCATATCACTTCAAAACTAGCAAAGAAAGATGCTATGTAATCTACCTCAGCTGTACTGAGAGTGACATGGGATTGTTTCTTACTAAACCATGAGATCATGGAGGATCCCAGACAATAACATCCACCTAAGGTGCTCTTTTTCTCTACGGCACTTCCTACCCAATCTGCATCTGTATAATCATACAATCTGTAGTCATTATCTCTACTATAGTAAAGTCCCAATTCTATTGTACCTTTAGGTACCTCATCACATGCTTTGCAACTATAAAGTAAACCCATCTAGGTTTAACTAGATACTGAATTAAGGTGTATATAGCAAAGCATATATCTGGCCTTAAATCCATTAGATACAACAATGACCAAATGATCTATCTATACTGAGTCATATCCACTAACTCTGATGATTCCTTAGATAACAACTTTAGGTTGGTGTCCATGGGTGTGGCCATGGATTTACAATCGAAAATATCAAATATTTTCAATATTTATACTACAAACTTTCCTTGGTTCATAAAGATTCCTTCTAGGCTCTGCCACACTTTTATCCTTGGGAAATAATGCATCAATTCAAGAACATTCATCTTGAATTCTTTAGTTAGATTCTTCTTTCCCTCTGTGATATGTTTCCCACTTCATTTCATAAATAGATCATCTACATATAGTAATAGTATGACATATTCATCATCCATAATTTCATGTAAAGCTTAGGATTAGCTTTACTCTTGGTAAATCCCAAGCTTGCCAAGAAGCTATCTATTCTACCATACCAAGCTCTAGGAGATTGTTTTAGTCCATATAGAGCCTTTTCAACTTACATACATGACTTACTTTGTCTTCAAATTCACATCCTTTTGTTTGTTCGATCTAAACCTATTCCTAAATCACACCATTTAGGAAGGTTGTCTTTACATCTATCTTATGTAGATCCCACCTCATCATGGGAGCAAGTGCCATGATGGTTCTGATGGGACTGTACCTTCATACTGGAGAAAATTTATCTTCATAATCAATCCCCTCTTTTTGAGAGAATCCTCTAGTCGTAAATCTTGCTTTTTACTTTTCAATACTTCCATCAGCAACATGTTTTGTCTTGTAGATCCATTTCAAAGATACCATGCTCTTATTTTCTAGTTTGTGTACTATATCCCAAAAATCATTCTTCATTATTAAATGGTATTATTCCATCATTTCCTCCACCCACTATTTATTCTATTTAGATTCCTCATATATGGTGGGTTCCTTATCTACCGTGGTCATATATCAAAGCTACATAACTGGAATATGGATTTGATCTTTTTCTTGTGCTTATGGAGCCTTCTGGAACTCCATATCTCTCTACTTCTTGTATGATTTCGCTTACCCAAGCAGGTTTTCTCTTTCAAGATATATCCATAGTAAGGGGTTCCTGAGGTTCTATCATATCATGATCTTCAAATGCTACTAATTCAAGAGAGGGTTTAACTTCTACCATTCTTGGAGGTACATCCTCTTTATGTACTTCTTCAATATGACACCTTCTAGATTTCTTAATATTTGTATCTTCATCAAATGTTACATCCCTACTAATATCTATATGATGGAATCCTGAAATGTATATCTTGAAGGATTTAGAGACTTCACAGTATCCAACAAATATTTCTTTCTAGAAGGATCCAAATTAGTTATCTTCTCTTTCAAAATATGTACATATACTAGGAATCCAAATATCTTGAGATGGATCACTTCAAGTTTCTTTCCTGTATACATCTCTTTAGGAGTCTTGAATCCAAGAGAACCGTGAAATAACATATTATGCACATATATGATTGTTCTTGTTTCTTCAGCCTATAGGTGCATGGGGAGGTCTTTCTTATGAATCATTGTCTTCATTTCTTCCATAATGGTTCTATTCTTTCTTTCCACAACACCATTTTGTTAAGGATTATCAGGAGTGGTTAGTTCCCTATTGATTCCATCCTTGCAGAATGCTTCAAATTATTTTGAAGTATATTCTCCACCATTATCTTATCTCAGTGTCTTGATTCTTCTTTTTGAATCATTCTCTATCAAGGCTTTGAATTCCTTGAATTTCTTGAACACTTCACTCTTGTTCTTCAAGAATTATATCCAAGTCTTTCTTGAATAGTCATCAATAAATGTGACATAATATTGATATCCACTTAACGATATGGAGGGAATAGGACCACATACATCAGAATTAATTAATTCTAATGTACCTTTAGTCTTTGTTTCATTTTTTGGGAAGGGATTCTTGATGTTCTTTCCTCTTGCACACCATTTGCAAGTTCTGTCATGATCAATATTCAAAGATGGTAACCATGTTACCACCTTTCTCACATAGGGTAGTGCTTTGTATTTGATGTGGGAGAGACTCCTATTTCATAGTTCAATTGAGATAGTATTTTCATTGACAAGGGTTGTCTCTGGATGTCCTTTGAGTTTGTGCAGTCCTCCTTCTTCTTCACCAATGACCAAGGAATATTAAAGTGTATTTCCTTTAGATCACATGAGTACTTGTCTATCTATAAAATTAGATCTATATCATTTATTGTCTATATCTAAGATGGAAAGTAAGTTCTTTTTCAAACCTGGTACATACAGTACTTCCTTCATTGTTATGGAAGTCATAGACTCAAGCTTGTAGATTGATTCACCAATACCTTTGATGGGCTACTTATAGTCATCTCCTAATGACACTTTCGGAAGAAAGATATTTTCTTCAAGTCTTGATAGATTTTGGTTCTTCCCTGTCATGTGATTTGAAGCACCACTATCAATAAGCCATGGATCTTCTCTAGATGTTACAGACCTAGAGAGTGTAGAGAATAATACATATTTTTCTACATCTTCTTCTCTAGTTAGTCTTTTTCAAGGTATTTCTTCCTCATCATCATCTTCAGTTAGATGGGCATGCTGTATTTTGTTGTTGTTCTTCTTTGGTGATGGACACTCTCTGGAAATGTGTCCTATCTTATGACAATTATAGCATTGATAGTTTGAGTAATATTTCTTTTGATTATTTACTCTTTTCTTTTGAAACTTATTCTTTTAAAGGTTTATGACTACCCTTATTCAATTTTGATTGTTTTATTCCTTTAGTATGGATGGCTATATCCTGATCATCTTCTGTTAGTAGAGCTTCTCTATTAGCTACAATAGCTTCTTATTGAATGCAATAATCCCATACTACGTCAAACTTCATCCTTTCTTTTCTACCACACAAAGACTGTACGAATGAATCCCAAGGTCTAGTGAGACCTTTGAGAGTAGTCATAACTAGTTCATCCTCATTTAGGGTGTCCCCAATAGCACTTATTTTTTCCCTAAACTGGGAAACCCTTGTGAAGTAGTCTTGAATTGATTTTCCTTTACTCATCTTGGTGCCCTCCAGTTGAGCTCTCAAATTCATCTTTCTGTTGATATTCCTTCCCTTATACATTCTGGAAAGTGCATGATACATTTTATTTGGTGTCTTCTTAGATGACACTTAAGGGATCAAATGATCTTTCATAGAATCAACAATGATCCTCATTTCCTTGATTAGGTCTTGTTCATGCTTCTCTTTAGCTTCATCTTCTTTTGGTTTTTCAAATTCATCCTTTATGCAATTCTTAAGTCCATTCTCTTTCAGAATGATACCAATCCTATACTTCCATGGTAGGAAGTTTTTTATTCCTTCAAGCTTTACCTCAAGGCTAGTGCTTGGGGCCATTTTGTCTAGGAGGTCACTAAAAATTGAAATTTCTCAAAATGAAAAGCTGACCTTACCAGGAGATGTGCTTGAGTGAGGCGAGTTGGTTGGTCCACTTGGTTTATGTAGATCCCAAATATTCACCCTTCAAATATTACTTGTGAGGTTGCGACTTCAGTATAATTTCTGGTTCTAGTTTTCTACAGTTTTCTGGTTCAGGGCCAAACTAGGGGTTGACTCTCCCGGAGATTCAACCACCCAAAAAATTCAATCCCGGGCTCAATAGATGCGCTCTTGGGAGGTGAAACTTTCTATGCAAGGAGATCTTCCAAATTCCAACCATTGCAAAAACCCTAATTTCTTGTGGAGGGAGAGGAGAGAGAGTTTCACCTTGTGAAAGCTGTCCTATTCAGACTAGCTCTGATACCATGTTAAGATTTTATATGCTAGACTAGATATCATTAGTGTTTAATCGAAATTCACAACAGTAGCATATGTAGATTCACTTAAACAATCACAATCACAAGATATACACAATATTTATCCTTAGAAACCTTTAAGGGAAAGAAAAACCAACAAAACTTCTTTTGTATAAGATGTATAAGATAAAAATCCAAAATAGATATTCTCCTCCTTGCTTATTTCTCTCTCTCTCTCTCTCTCTCTCTCTCTCTCTCTCTCTCTCTCTCTCTTTACTCAAGTGAGTGAGTCTATGTTCTAATGAGGAACACATCTCGTTTATTTATACACTTTATGTCAACTCACTTTTACCCTAATCAAGTCGGCCCCACTAAATTGTTTGGGCTAACTTGACCTACGAAGATTCAAAACAGTATCATATTATATTCATTGGGGTACTATTGACCTGATTTACAATGAAGGATTTACCTCAAGACTCTATGATGGCCAATTACAATAGTAACATCCCTACGGAGGAATAATAACATCTCCCTTGGGGTACATAAAAAATATATATTTAGACTATCCTTTAAAGTTACAATATTTCAACATTCTCTTTTCCCAGAACAATTATTTCTCCGCAACAAAATAGTAACAATCTCTTCATAATGAAACTTTCAATGACCATAATGGTCACCATTGTGCTTTATAATTCTTAGAACTTGTATGAGTAATCTCCCAAGATAAAATTCTTGGAACAAAAGTCTTATTAGGTGGAGTCTCCTTTAATGAACTATGCTCTTAATTTAATGAATTGTGATTATGTAAATAGTCCACCCAAAGAAACCCTAATCTTCGTTTATGTTCAAAATAAAAGTGAAATCAAAACTTCTACAAAAAGAAGAAAATAAAACGAAGATTCTTTAAAAGTAATTACGAGGCCTCTTTAATCTTTTTTGATAATGTGGCGTTCTCGTGTGTAAGCTTCAACATATTTTTGCAAAATATGAAGTGGCTTTTCTTAAAATAAGCTTTTAAATTAAGACACCCTCGTGGTTGTTTTGACATAGATTTTCTTCATCCCTTTTAAAATGCTAGCAAAACTAAAAGAAAAAAAAGGCTTATTATATTTATGCATTCACAAATTTAAACCTTTGTTTATCCATTTTATAAAATGGACATGAATCAAAATGGTATCATTTATGCATATGGTAGCAAACTAAAGTTATGAAAGACTCATTAATAAAATATTATAAAACTATTCTAGAGTCTTTCATGAATCCACGTTAATTATAGTGTAACTTCACATTGTTTATCGAAGGGAACCTTTATTCCAAAACCAATGAGGTGAAGAGAAATTAAAATCATGTTAATAAATAAAGGTGTAGATTATTTGGGTTTTAAATATTAAGGTTATGTCAAAAAGAAAAATTCCACAGTGAAAGATTATTAATAATGTTTGCACAAGATGATGAGGTTCTAAAAAAATGAACTTTAATAACACTTTTTATTTGAATTCCAAACAATCTAATATCTTTAATAAAAAGATTGGTGCTAATTGGTATATTGATTTAAATAAGAAATAATCAACTTTCTTTGATCTTTCAAACCACATGCTTCGAAGATGTAGGTTAAGTTTAGTGAACAAGTTTTGATTATTAAATTTTCCCAAAATTATAAAAACTTACGAAAAGGGAGAATTTATTGTTAAAAGTTAATGACTTGCAAAAAATCATGATTCATATACGTTATTTCAAGGCATGGTTCAAAATATGTAGAACAAGCTATTAACCAATTTATTAAGATTTGCAAAGATTCTTATTTATTTGTTTATCCATTGAAAACAGAAAAATGAGTGAAGCCACTAAATGATAAAGATAATTGAATTAAGTCAAACAAAACTGTGTGATTAACTTAAATAAGATCAGATAAGGGCATGAAACCATTATTAAGTAACCATGAAGACTAAATAAACAAAAAACCAATATCATCCAAATCACCCAATCCTCATGTAATGGAATCCAATCCAAAGAACAAACAATGGAAAGAGACTCAAGATCAAGGAAATCAAAGCATAAAATCACCCACCAAACCAAACAAGATAAAATGAAAACCATAGATAAGTATTTAAAACATTCTAATTGGGGGCCCTTTATTTTTGCAAAAATCAAGAGGTCGTGGTTGAGGGACCACACATTCTTGGGTCAAAATCCATACTTGTAATAAATATATTCTTTGAAAGAAATGTTTGCACAAATCTCTTTACCCAAAGCTAGATACTCATGATAGCAGTGAGGCATGTATTCACATGCTTCTATCATCTTTGTGAAGTCTTTCTCAACCATTGGAAAATTAGATCATATCTCTTGTTTATATGATGGATAATAGAAGTCATCAAATATATCTCTTAGTATGCCTCCATTAACATATATGATTTATTCTTCTTCATATTGTATGTAGTACTCTTCATACTGCTCATCATAGTCATTATCATAATAGCACATGACTGCATATTTCTTCAACTTCAGAGAGTTCTTTTCATAGGAGTGGAGGAAAGTGATATGATACCACTGTAAAATCCTTGATATAAATCGTATATGAAATATCAACTCTTACTGTTGTATTATCAAAAGTGGAATAAAATTTTACAAGATGAATAAGCACTTTTTTCAACAAGGAAAAGCATAGGCAGTAAAGATATAAAATGAGAATGACAGAGGGTTAGTGGGAGAAAACCAAAATACCTGTTAAGAGACTTAAATTTCAGATCCCTAACCACTTGGATGTTGGTCTCTTTTAGGTTTTGAGGCATCATCCAGAATGAAGTCTACTACCAGGATTCTGGGTGTCCCAATCGGTGCAAACTAAGATTTGAATAGTCAATTCAAAGAAACCAATGCTAAGGAAGTATTAGGTGAGTTATCAGTCTTTTTTTTCTTGTAAGTAAGAGATGCTATTATGATGCAAAAATGTTACGAAGAGAGGCTTGTCCTCTGGTCAAAAAACAAGGCCTGTAGCCCAAAAAGATGGGTACTGCTAGTAAAGACAAAAGGAAAAGCAGGCTTTACTATGCCAGGTTCTCAAACCATTGATTACAAAAAATACTATATCCTGGCCAGGCCCCGAACGACCTTCCTAATAGAGACCATTGATTACAAAAGATTCTATAACATCGACCCAACAGTAGCCCAATAGGAACCTAAGTGGCTCAGATTCCATTAATAGAAGAAGAAATTGAGATCAATCAAAAGACATAGGAACCCACCGAGTGCTACTAAGAAGACCAATGACCTTCAGACTGCATAACCAGATAACGGCCGATATCACTGGGGATAGTGCCTGGGAATTCCTCCCTGAGAGGTTGCATAGCTGGAGAGTTAACAGGTGTGACCCCCATATTTTCGGCCACAGCTTCCGGATTAGCGAACATATTCTGTGCGATTTGATCCAACAACTGAAATCCGGTCGCACTCTCCTGCTGACCACGACGGATAGTCCTTAGCCTCCTGGATGCCTTGTGTAGTTTGAATTTTGGCTTGAATGTCATGAGCAAGAAAAATGCGCGCAGACTAGAACGGGCTGGGAATCAGAGAGCATCCCATGATTGATTTGAACTCCCTGAGGAGATCAATTTCCATGATAACAATGCTGGCGTCAACCACTGGTGGAGTTTCAGACAAATATTGGTCACCCCAATTGAAAGGAGCAGCCGCCTGGGGCGTAGGCTTAGCCTCAGCGTCAGCAGAGGCCTCACTGAGATTGCTTCCTTGGTTGTGAACCCTAGCTCTAGATATAACCCTCGATAGTCTGGGCATGGCTTCGTCTTTCCCATGATAAAAAGACATAAATAGGAGGGGGAGAAGATAAATGGAAGTGAACAGAACCTCCGAAGAATGGGTATAAATAAGAAATTCCTCCACCAAGGTTCTGCCCCTGCTATCACCTACCTTAACTATCCCTGACCCTGTCATAATTATTTGCAACACGCCACGGGTGGGACGATCTCGCATCCACTGTGAGCGATTCACCACTTCAATATTTGCGGCATGCCAATGGATACGGTCCACCTTCATACACTACAACAAAAACTAGATTTAGCGTCTCTTTTTGCATCCTTTTTTTCGTCTAGACCATCTTTTAGTGTATTTTTCTTCAATTTTTGGACAAAATGGCGCAATTTCATGGGTTGGTGTTATTTTAGGCGTTTTTTGCGTCCTTTCTCTAAATCTGGTGCAAATTGCGGTGTAATTTGCACCAGGTTTTGCACTTGGTTATGCGCTAGGTTTTGCATCAGGTTTTGCGACAAGTTTTGAGCCTAGTTTTGCACCTAATTTTGCACCTAGTTTGTACATCTACTCTTGTTGCGCCCCCTTTTATGCCCATGTTTGCCTCAACTTTTACGCCCTTTTTTCATCCACTTTTGCATCATTGTTTACATCCAGTTTTGCATCCACTTCTGCTTCTTTTTTTGCATCCCTCTGTGCACCAAGTTTTTCATCAAAGTTTACATCATGTTTTGAGTCTAGTTTTGCATCTCGTTTTGTTTTAGCCATTTTTGAATCCACTTTTGCATCCATTTTTTTTCCCACTTTTGCATCCATTTTTTCGTCCACTTTTGCATCCTATTTTGCATCCATGTTTACATCTTTTTTTGCATCTACTATTGCATCCACTTTTGCATCCACTTTTGTCGTGTCCCAATTCACACCCATTTTTGCGCTTACTTTTACACCCACTTTTGTTTCAACTTTTGCATCCACGTTTGCATCTTTTTTTTCATCCAATTTTTCATCAGTTATTGCATCCTTTTATGCATCCATTTTTGCATCCACTTTTGCATCGGGTTTTGCGTTGGGTGTTACGACTACTTTTGGATCTATTTTTGCATCTACTTTTGTTGCATCCACTTTTGCATCCAATTTTGTATCCAATTTTACATCCATGGTTGTATCCACTTTTGCGCCACTTTTTTCATCATGTTTTGCTTCCATGATTGCATCATTTTTTGCATCCACTTTTGCATCACCTTTTGCATCCATTTTTGTTGCACCCCATTATGCACCCACTTTTGCACCTACTTTTGTTGCATCCATGTTTGCATCCTTTTTTGCATCCATGTTTTTATTCACTTTTGCATCCAATTTTACACCCAAATGTTGAAGATGAAAATGAGGATAATGATTATGATATTGAGGATGGTTATGATGATGATGATAATGTTGTTGATAATGAGGAGAACGATGACAATGATGATGATGATGATGATGACGATTATGATGATGATGAGGAGGAGGATAATGGCAATGACGAAATCGCCGATGATTATGGTGGCAATGAAATAAATGATGATGATGGTGATGATGACAATGACAATGATGATGAATACAATGAGAATGATGATGTTGATTATCTTAAAAAATAAGTTGTTATTTGTCATGCATAAATCGTGTGTGTCCTCCATGTCCCTTTTCCACTAATCACATATTTTGGGTAGATGTTATTTCTTATTCCAAAGGTAATGATGAATAACTGATGAAAATGCCAATAATCATGATGATGATGATCTCAAGGACAATGGCGATGATGATGATATGGATGATGATTATGCCGATGATGATGACTATTGTGATAATCATGATGAAAATGACAAAGATGACGACGATGATCATGATCATCATCATTTCCATCATCATCAAAAACATCATCGTTGTCATTTTCATCTAGTTCATCATCGTCATCATTTAAAGCATATGGGATATGTTTACCAATTAAAGCATGCATAACAAGTGAGATTATTCTAAAACACCCC
>LPNX010178600.1:70000-84907 GCA_001517045.1 Pseudotsuga menziesii
AGTGCCTGGATGCACTAGTTTATATTAACCAGCTTTTGCACATCTTCCTTAATGTTATCGACAGTCCCCATGAGCTCATGTATGTCCTTATGGTTGTCTTCAATTATAGAATCGTGATTGCCCATTTGGCTTGCCATCAATTTCACCTCCTCTGCAGTTGCACTACCTTCCTTGACCCCCCTGTTCATAATATCGTAAAGCCAAAGCATATGCTGATTTATGTCCAGCAAGGTTTTCTGCAGGTCGTTCAAGGTGACATCCCTGTTGTTATCTGTCATTGGAACCAGAGAAAAGAACAAACCCATGCGCGTTGTGGGAGCAGGCTGTGCCAACTGGGTGTTGGGAAGCATTTCCTTTTCATCAATGCAGAGAAGGCCGAGAGGTATCGCCCGAGTCATCACTACAGGAAGACTAAGAGCAGGCGCTTCATCAAGGTCGCAATAGGAAGTAAACTGAGCGGGAGGAGTCTTCAAGCCAACGCCTTCCATGGCTCATGCGAAGGTTCTCATCATACGACCAGGGGGAAGGATTCCTAGCCTGGGATTTATGCCCATCACATGGCCTTCGTCGCCACATGTGAGGAATGGAGAACAATTGGTCGCTGAAAAACGTAAGAGCTGTCGGATGCTGGAAGGTCGAGAAAGGTGGACGCCCATCCTTGGGCAAGTGGATAAATGTCTACTAGACATAAATAAAAAATTTTAAATGACCCTTAACTATTGATAAACCAATTTTTAACTTAGCTCCTTGGTTTACTAAGTTGTCTTCTTCAGAGTTATTTCTTATGAGGATGTGATAAAAGGTGATTTGCATATTTGCGGATATTTGTCGAACTCGCTCATAAATTCTTCTAATTTTGACTACGCCTTGATTGTATCCTACGGTCATTTTATGAATGACTTGTTTAGAATCTCCCATGACTAAGAATTTTGTGATCTTATATTGCTTAACCATATCCAACCCACAGAGAAGCACAAGCCACTCCGCTTCATTGTTGGTTCAGTGACCTAGACCCCAGGGGTATGTCGAAACTATATTTCCTTCGGGATTGTAGATAATCCCACCTGCACTTGCCTCCCCATCTGAATAAGTCCTAGTTGATGCATGGATAACTCTCAGTTTGTGAGAGATAACTCATTTAACTAGAACAAGGCGAGAACAAGTAAATGATAATTTATTAGTGCCACTTAACTTGTGACCTATCGGTGTTCAAAGAAAGAGATAAGTTTAGAGTTTAGGGTGAGATAACAAGTATGAGTTTCCTATATTTCAAGGGATGAGACAAGTTACCCCATATAGTGTGGCGTATTACTCCCTATATTGTGGTGCACATATTATTTATGTCATCTTGGGTCTATTAGTTGTTATTATACACCTTTGTCTCTTATATATAGGAAGGAGATATTCTCATTTTAGTCATCATAGTGTCTTATATTGTCTTGTGTACTCAGTACATTGTGTAAGGAGGTTCCTCCCTCGAAGATGATTGATATTTATCTCTGTTATTCATTGTTAAGGCGTGCATTACTCTCTTATTGTGTATTTCTACTCTTTTTATGCTTTTTTGTTTGTTTGTTAAGAAATTCCCGTCACTCAGGGCCAATGCATTTCCACCATTGGCTGAGAAACTACAACCCAGGGGCATCTAAGTCGTCAAAATCACCCGGGGATCACACCTGGCCTGGGCCACACCAACCGTTAACATGGTTGGATTTTTGGGTGTCTCCTCCCAACTAGCTGACCCCTGAGGGGTTTGAACCCAAGTCGCCTTTCTAATGACACCCACTCCTTAACCGAATGAGCTAGCGAGATGTGACAACTCTTTTTATGTTATTTCTGGGAATTGGTTGCATAACATTTGTCCATATTGATTTTATGGGTGTCATTCTAAATTTGAAATAAACGATTATAAAAAATAATATAAAAAATAACTGGTAGTTGATGCATGGATAACTGGTAATAATAGACAACCCATTTAACTAGAAAAAGGGTAGCGACAACGAATAGTTTTTTTTTGTAAGAAACAATATAAAATCATATTAACAGAGAATAAAAAAACAACGTACATAGCATCAAAGTCTTGCTATGGGGGCCTTAGACTATTAGGCCACCCGCCCAATCTGTAAAAAAATCCGTCAGTAGCTCCAAGGTTGACCTTACGTCTTCCACCTCCTCAACCAACTCTGCCTCTCCTCGAAGTGCTGCATTACCTTAGCATTTTCACACACAACTCGTCTGGTAGGTTGGCAGAGGAGGAAACGATTAACAGTAACAGGAAACTAGAGATAAGGTTTGTATAATATGCATATAGTAAGCTCTAAAAGAAACGAAAGAATTTGTCATATACCCAACTTGAGATTATCCTTACTTAATTTTTCGGGATGCTTACACAGTAACTCCTCCACTTGAATTGATTATGAGGGCGTCGGCAATGGATACGATTTGGAGAGGCTCGTTCCCATCATTATACCACCAATGAGATGCTCTTGCAAATATCGCTATTACGTCTCCCGTCCTCACTCGCCTCACATTTTGACTTGAGTCCTCTTCTTCTTCTTCCTGTTCCTCCCATCATGTCTCTCTGATCTGCACCCTGAGTGCCCTCAAAACAAAAAATTAACTTTGAAAGTCTCCAGACACCTCGCGAAAACTATACCCAATTTTTCCTCTTCAATTATTGTAGTGTTCTTTAATGAAATCCACTTTAAATTTTATTATAAAAAGCAATACAATATTAAGTTGTAGATCTTAATCTTAAAGTTTTAATTTTTATTACAATTATGCCTTTTAGGTTATACTAGAGTAAATGAGATATGTTAATTTCTGTTGTTTTCGTACATTAAATATTTCCTAGGTTACGGCCAATAACTCACTAATTATTAAAACATTACCTTAATTATTCTTTTATATAAAAAATTGTATTATTTCTAGGTTAGAGTTAGATATTACATTTAGTTTTATAGTTTATAAAAAATAGGTTAAGGCAATTTATTCATTAAGAAAAATATTTAATATTAATAAATTTAATTTAGTTTTTTATTCTATTCTAAGTTTAGAATCATTGTAGCAATTCACCGTGTTTGTTTTAATCACAACTTAGAATTCCTTATTATCTAGCTTAACATTTTTAGGGTTTGGATTTGGTCTTAGTTATATAGTCAACATTATCAATTTCCTAGTTTTCTGTTGAAATGTGTTGTTAAAGATATATTAATAAATATTTATTAGTTATTCAACTCGACTCATTGTATTGATGATGAATATTGATAAAGTTTTGTAATGTTGACATATCAAATGGAGTCTACAATTACCTTGGATAACACTCCTCAAACCTATCAACCCAGAATTTAAGAGAAGAGATTGTAAATATGTTTTTTTTTGTCAAAATGACATTTTTGAATCATGTAAGGTTCACAAAGAGATTACAATATATAATAGTCCTTGTTTTTTGTCTAACCTTTTCACATAAATATAAGATGGAATTTTGAAAAGATAATTGTGGAAGCCCTCTCAAACTTCTTCTTGTGTGAGATTTAGATACTAGTAAGATCCACATTAAGGTTTGAAGGATACTTTTTCAATGTGTTTGAATAATAATTATATGCACCGAGTTTTGAAAACAGAAATGGGAATCCCTATCAATCCCTCTCATTTGACATCTAGATGTTAGTAGATTCAAGACTAAATTTTGAAGGATAAATTTTCAAGTGTTCTAATACTTAGGTTTATTATAGTGAAGACAATTCTTAGGGATTAGTTGGAGTTTGAAATTGAATGGCTAGTTACTCATGAACTAGGTCCATATGGAAAAACATATCAATTAGCTTTGTGATGGTATTTGTAACTTCAACGGAAATGTGGATTGGAAAAAACTTATGTTTTTAGTTTGAAAGATAATAATCCAATGATTTTAATAGCATGTAGAAAAGTTCATTTCAAAACATGTAAGCTAAAATGTCATGGAAAAGTTATTCTTCTATTTTTTTTTACTTTTATGGTGTTTCTTTAAACCATTGTTTATGGTAATCATCAAGTGGTCACAACAAGTATCAACAATTTTAAATAATCTTTTTAGTTTTTGTTATTAATGTTAGGAATCTCATGCCTGATCTCTTTTGGCCTTGTAACATAGCACTTCTAGTAGTGTAGCTCTTCTCAAAACAATTCTAGACACAAATAAGCTTTAGTACCCCATGAGGCTACTTTCATCCCCATTTTCATATTATTCATTCAAATAAGGTAGTGAATAGTTCTCAACTACTCTAATCACTTTCGCATGATAGGAAACAAACATTTCCCGTCACAAAATAAAGAGGCCAAAGAACAATGCAATACAAGAAACCAATACTCTTAATGGTTATCACTATGTTCACGTTAACAAAAAAAGTGCACCAATCTCTTTCTAAATGAGCTTTGTCCCAATCTCATCTCCCATCACCGCTACATGTTTTTCATTCCCAACCTTTATTCTAGTCTCTCCTCCTCTATACTAACTCTTGATTAATCCCCCATAAAACGAATTTGGACGTGATAAATCATCATGTACATGGTTTACCTCACTAATTCCATGTAAATGTTGAATCACTTGCGATTTCTTCTTAAATTGTCATTTTTTTCTATACACAACTTTTAATAAATAATGAAATTTTGTTATCCACTTACATTTTTGAAAAGAATAAATTATTTTTACATGAAGGTTCAATTTATCACAACCCTTCAAAGTGAAATGAAACCCTGCCCTTCAAAGTTGATCCCTGCGCGTGGCCCTTTTCGCCAAATTGCCTGCTTCTCGTTGGGCGGTTCCCCACTGGCTTGGTTTGAACTCTGCACCTCGTCATGCTGCCGCTGCTCGTTACTTTTAATTTAATTTAATCAAATCATAATGGATTTCATGGTGATTTTGGATCTGCGTGGGGACGCCCCTTAAATCGTGGATTCCTGGCGGAAGCTATAGCTCGTGTAGGCATAAGGGTTTCTAATCGGCTGCTGGATTACTTCAATTATTTACAAATTATCGGGTATCTGTGTCGACCACAGGTAAGGTGTTTATTCAATCCTTCTGGGTGTACTTTGTTGGATGGGGGCAATTGTGGGTATTCCAATGGCCTTTTAATTCCTTATGTTTTGTACCGATTTTTTTTCTTTTCAATTTGGGGATATTTTCCCCATTGTGTTCCGCGTAATTTTTTTTAGATCGGTTGTTAGGTTGGGCATGAATTTTCTGTTTCCAATGCTCAAGCTAGAGGACAGCTGGTTGATTTGGCACAACAGAATGGGAGCAGTTTATCTTCACAAACATCAAATCTGGGAGGCATACGAAGGTCATGGCATATGGAGTTTACAGACACTGATATATATCAACTGCGAGTCATAACCCAATTACAGGTCCAAGTCCACATCCACATCCTCATTATTGTTTGGCATTCCCAACCTTAGAAATCCACATCCCATATTCACCGTCTTGTTGCTCATATCTTACATTTATAGATAGACAACAATGGAACTAAAACAAAGTCCTCTTCATCCTATAGATGAAACCAACAAATAAGATGAAAGAAGAAGTAGAGCACTAAACCGTCTGGGACCTAGGCGGTAAAGGGAGTGAAGAACACTTTTAGTCTTTCCCTGACTCAATGAATGAAAAAAATGAAGGGATATAGAGGGGATCCCAAGGATTCGATGGGGTTCCAAACTTCAACACAGTGTAAAATCCAGAAGCATTGACAATTTTCTAATTTGTTTAATCAAAGCTTGGAGTCAACGCAATCCCCTTCTAGCATGGAGCTAAAGCTAAAACCAGGGTTGACTAGCCAACTATGCTTAACTAACATGCCAATGTTCATTTGCAAACAGATTCGTAGTCCTTTAGTTATTGCCAAGATTTGCTAAAGAGGAATATCACAGTGGTGTTTCATATATGTCAGTGTGACAAACATAAGGATCACTATATGATTGCTTAGCAGCATTAACACTCAGAGCTTGGCATCGGCGACCTCTATCTAATTGTCAAAAATTTGACATAGAACTGTATAGGCTAGTCTGTCGGTGGAAATTTTGAAGGGTTGTATAGGAATTGTGCCATGCTGTAAATCAGAAGTTTATTTGTCAAAGTATTTAGTGGAGTAAGTCATAATGTATGTTTTCTTCCTTGCTTTCATTGGTATAAAATAATTGTAATTACATTGATATTTCATCAACGCAAAGGCACACAGCAAGCCAAAAGCCTACAATCCCAGCGTGTGAATGTCAATAACATGGGAACACAGTGACAGAGGTTGTGCATGGGGTTAGCAGGAGCTTGGGAATAAGGGTGAACTTGGAGTTTAACTTGATTTTCCAGGCATAAAAGGCAGAAAAGGAAGATCGACACATCATAGAACTGGAAGTTCATTTGGGGTATTCAATTGAAAATGAAAGACGGTTTTTAAAGGTCTAAATTTGTTGCCCTATGTCATGATGGCATGCAAATACAGCGTGTATAGTAATCTGCTGTTGCTAAAGATCAGCCAGCAGAAAGCTTGATTACTTGCTGTGAAAAGATCATATCTTTAAGGATAAAGCTGCAGCGAGTTGTTGGAGGAGAATACAGAAGCATGTGGAGGAGGAAGTTAATCTACAGGTAGATGAACAAGTCGATGTCAAAGGGTTGGTCTAGGCTTGTAAATGAAGTTTGACCTAAATTAAAGGTGGAATTTATTTGGTCAACAAAAGCAAGAAAGCAATTTTCAACATGCACAAAATACAGAGAAGGAAATAAAAAACTATCCTAAAAGATATTAAAGACATAAAAGTTTCCTAAATAACAACTTTTTTGCTTACGTTAAGAGGCATGTTCAGTGTTCAAAGGACATATTAGAAGTAATCAACTTGATAAAAGGTACGAAAGAATTTCTAAAGGAGAAACAGTGAAGGGCAAAAAAGGAAATAAACTAGAAAATCAGTAAGACGTTAAAGCAACTTTCATTTCAATTTGATTGTATTCATAGAATTGCATGGCATAGATGTAATAAAATTATTTCTTCACCCGTGTCTTGGGTGTTATTATCCTTGCTTACGCATACTGGGAAACCCATCCCGGGTGGATGGTGTCCTTCCTGGTCAGGCGTATTGAAGGTGGTATGGTAAGTGGTGCAGTAATGCAAGAAAGTGAGAATGCAGGTGGATTGGGTGTTCGGTACTAGAATGAACTAGTATAATAAACTGGTAAAATGAGTATTTCCAACTGGGTGGATACGTTGGACTGGGCCTTTTCTTGTAAAATTCATCATTGTAAAGTTAAACACACAAAATCCCAATAAAAACCATAGATTTTAAAATTCATCATTGTAAACACATAAAATCAGCGATCGCAATAAAAACTCTATAAATTTGATTTCTGAAACCGTAAACAATTTAGATGATCCAATACAAGAATTGAATCCATATACTTACATTTCACCAAGACACAATGGGAGACCTGTGAAAGAATAGAAAGCATCACCACCGCCGCCTAGGATCCCTTCCAATTATAGATTGAGATCGAGTTAAAGTTCCACCTCTCCTTTGCCCAATTCCCATCCCAAATTCACTTAAATATCCTCCATTTATAGATCGAGTTTAGCGAGTCTCCCCTTTATTATTGGTGCATCTGCTTTAATTCTGTTGATCGATTGCCTCTTTCAAGCAATCTCGAGGCTTAAGTTTTTGAAAGGCCTTATAATCTTGGTTCTTCACAGCAGTAACATCTATGTCCTATTTGGAAGTTTGTCATTTTTATGTAATTAAAAAATATTAAAAGTTCCAATTGTTTGAGCCAAGAAAATCAAACTGTGCATCATGCAGAGAATTTTGTTAACCTTCAAGCAATTATAGTAATGCACCACAGCTGCTAGTAGCCACTGCAAAACCCAGTAATTTATTATGAGTTTGTATCTAATAGTATCCTTGGTTGAATAATGTTGTATATAAATGATTGCATTTTACCCAGTTTCATGGTACAGTTTGGACAGCCAGGAACTTTCTTGTATGCTTTCCTTTTTTTGCCAAAGATGTTTTGGGTGAGCCAAAACAATTTTGGTTTGAGGGGATGATTGCTCTGCACAAAACTTCCCTTAACTGTTTGATTTATAGCTGCGATGAATGATGAATGCAAGACGTGGAGTCCATTATTATATGAATACTTTTTCATGTCTTTGGGTTCTCTAAATTTTCTCCTAAAAGGTAGTTTCATAAGTACATTTTGGTTCATCAGTTTAATTTTAATTTTTATTTGTATTTTCAGCTTGCATGTATTTCGTGGGCCAATTTCTTTAGAATGGCAACAACGTTTGCCCAACCTTGTGAGGTGCTTGGAGGAAGCTCTATTCAAGGAGGCTACTTCAAAGGTATATATAGTAATCGGAAGCCATTTTGTAAATCCATTGCTTGAGGGTTTGCTCAGTATTCAACTGAATATTTTTTGAATTCTACGTTTAGTCATTTTATTGCCAGACAAATGCTCTGCATGAGTCAGAATCCAGATAAGTATTTATGCTGATTTGTTACTATCCTTGAAATTGAGTGTCCAATTTTACACTTGTGGAAGCAAATCTGTATCACCCGAACTATTGTTGAACTGAAGTTTGTGTCATTCTTTTGAATTATGTTATCAGGAAGAATACATGCACTTGAGCACTTTGGAGTGTCGTTTGACCTTATTGATGAAACGGTTTCAACATAATCATAACTAGAATCTTAGTCATCAAAATCCTCATGCTGGAATGATGATACCAACTCCAGGATTGCAACAAAGTGGAAATGCAAGTGCAATGATTCCTACTGCAGGTGCTGATATTTCTATGGTTAATGGTCCTGTCACAAGCACTGCGGTCCCCAACACAGTTGGTATCGGAAACATGCTACCAAATACTAATGAAAATGTGATTTTATTACAAGGTAACTCATTACTAGAAACAGATAATAACTCAAGCAAAATGATGCCTACCCCTGGCCTCAGCGGCAACGCTTTCTCTATTTCTGGTGACAACAATGCATTCCAGTCCCAGCAAAGTATTTCCACAGGTACAGGAAGCATGATGACTACAATAGGTTTTCCAAGAGTTGGAATTCAGATGATTCCAACACCTGGACTAAATACTCCACATTCTATGCCCATGAGTTCTACATGCTCTAGTGGATTGAGTAACTCTAATGTTGATGCTGTGACAGCTTCTCAACAGCACCAGTTGCAACATCAGAAACAACAACAACAGAAACAGCTGCAGCAGCAACAGATGCAATTTAGTGGAGGGAAAACCAGCTGCATTTATCATAACATGAATGGTTAGATGGGTGGTACAACGGGCATCAACATGCCGCAGAAAAATTCTTCTTATGGGCTATTAAATGGAGGTATGAATAATGGGATGCATCTTTTGAGTGGCAATCAACATTTTGTGAATGGAAATACCCCACATCCTAACACCGGAAGCTACCTGAATCCTTCCCGATTTGGCAATCTACAAATGCCTTCTCAATAGCATGTTCAAAGGCAGTGACATTTAGTGCAACGTGAGTGTGTCTTTGTCTTGCTCTACTAGTTTTCTGCATATATTGTTTTCAGTAAAATTATTTGAACCTCATCAATTTTTTTAGGTTTTGATTTCTTATATTCTGATATAAATACAACATTTAATTGTTTACAAGCAGCATTGTCTCATCAAATGAGTGATGGATATGCAATGAACGCTACTGATCTTGCTGGGGCGAGAAACTTATATAATCATGTAACATCAGGTGGAGTTGCAGCTACAAGTAGCTTTAATTCAAACTCTTTAGGATTACAATAAAAAATGATTACTGTCCCTCATTTATCCCCTCAACAATCAAACTTGCACACACAGTAGCAGGTCCAACAGCATAAGTCTCAGGGTCCTGATCATTCTCCTCAAAGAAATTTACAATTGCCAAGGGCACAATTAATTCAACAAATGCAACAACAAATGCAACAACCACACCAGCAAAACACGCAACATCAACCTCACCAACAACAACAGTATCAACAGCAGCATCACAATCATCTACAAAATCAACAGAGTCAACATCAACAACCATTATTGTTAAAGAGTGAAGATGTACAACAGAACCAGTTGACTTCAAAATTGTCTGGCCATAAACATTTGGGCATTGGTTTGCAGCCCCAAAATGAAGCATTGCAGCATCATACTATTCCACAAGCCTCAAATGAACAACTGCAGCCACAGGTCACTAGTGCACAAATGCATCCATCTAAGTCTGGAGGGTTGCTGATGCATCAGGACTTGCGTAATAGTCAGCTGTTGTGCCATCATCTATCTCAAAAATCATAGCAGTAGCAGGTACCATCACCACAACAGTAATAACAAAGCCAGTCACAAAATGATTCAAATAGTTTTCCTATTGAAGTACAGCCAGAGGCTTTGTTGCAAGGATTGCAGGAGTCTCAATCTCAGGACAAATTTCAGGTACCAGAGTAGGTTGCACACTCAGAAGATCAACGATAGTTACAACAAGAAGTTGAACAAAGTATGGAAATTCATGATGATGTTCATAATGCTGAGCAGCCACATCAATCACCTGTAAGTGGAAGAGTGTCAACTGTAACAAATCAAACCAGAGTTGAAACATCATCTGGGGCCACTGTATCAACTGGACAACCGAGCACCGTTGCTGAGTCACAACAACAATAGTATGTCAAACAACAATGTTGGTTTCTCTTTTTGCGTCATGCTAGTAAATGTTCAGCTCCTGAAGACCAATGTCAAACGATACATTGTTCAACCGCACAGCAGTTATGGGCACACATTACAAAGTGTCATGATCCTAAATGCACTTATCTTAGGTGTCATGCATCTAGGACTCTTTTGCGGCACCATCAAAATTGTCATGACTTACATTGTCCTGTTTGTGGTCCAGTTCGGAAAACCATATTGCAACAACCCCTGGGACATGTTCAACCATCAAACTCAAGAGAGACATGTCTCACAAATGGTGACAGAAAGTTTTCCAATGCTACAAATAGAGTTGAGACCAATGTAACTCTGTCATCAAAATCTGGAAATTCTGTTGAAGAACAAGCTCAAATTCAGCAACCTCCTCTCAAGAAAGCAAAGATTGAGCCTTTCTCACCAAGTTGTGCATTGACACAAGTTGAAACTCCATAGGTATCTACCCCAACTTCGAGCTAGACACAGATAGCCTTCCAGGTACGACCTCAAGTATCCCAGCAGACAGGACAATGCCCATCTGCAATAAAATCTGAAATGGCCAACTCTGCAAGAGTAGATCCCATACCTGTGAAAATAGAACCGACTAAGAGTTTGATCCAAATTTTTTCTCAGAAATCTTCTAAGTTAAAGAAAGATGCTGCAGTTGAGCATGATCAGTGATTGTGTCAAGCAATGAAGCCTGAGCCTTCTGTCGTGTCTATAACCAAAATGCCTGTGCAAGATAAACAGGAAATTGTGTCAGTTAAGAAAGAATCTGTGCTGGTCAAACCTGAATCTGGACAGTTTAAACAAGAAGTCACAACAGCAGTACTCCCACCTGATAATTCAGCAGCATCAAAATTGGGAAAACCAAAAATCAAAGGTGTTTCGCTGACTGAACTGTTCACACCAGAGAAAATTAGGGAGCATATTACAGGGCTGTGTCAGTGGGTTGGTCAGGTCAGTTAACACTTTACAGCTCTTAGGGGTTGTTGCAGATGTTCTTTCTAAATTCCTATGCATTTGTGGACTAATATTCCATCTGTTTATGTTTAAAATAATGTGCATGTGGAACAAATTCACCTTTACACAAACAATGCATGGTCTAAAAATACTAATTATAATTGTTTTTCTTGAGGCTGTGGTACTGTTGCTGATGTTTGACTTTTGCATTTGCCCGTGACCTTGATTGGTGTTTGGCTGGTTTGTGCTTCACTTATTTATGCATTTCCTGGCAGGTGGTATTCTTCTCATCCCACCTTCTCCTCTCTGTGTTCTTTCATCATTAATTTGCTTCACATTCTTGAACTTCCACATTTTTAACTATTTCCAATTAGTTTTTAAACTCAGTTTCTGGCAGTTTTCTCTAAGAGGGCATCATTCTGCTCATCTATGTCCCTAATTGGTTGCATGCTTTTCATGGCCTCAATTTTTCCCTTGATTTATTTTTTTCTCCACCTTTGTTCTTACTTTAATAGGATGTGTCTCCAGTTTACAAGATCATTTATTACTTACTTGAATTGTTTCAGTGATTTGTATGATAGTCTGATGAAACCAAAATAACTAAAAGAACATACTAGATGTTGGAGAAGAGCAAATACGAACAGTTGAGTAGGGGGATGTGTAACTTCTTCTATGCTGATCTTGGACTTGACACGTGTCTTTTAAAAAAAATAAAAATATTTCTTTCTTCACTTGTTTAAACTTTAACCTTGTAAAGTGCAGGTCACTGGTTGGAAATTTGTCAGCAACAAATTGCTACAAATCAGAACACTTGAAATTACCGGAAAACTGGGCTTTAGGTAATGTATTGTAAGGTCTTGCTCTGTTTAAGTTGTTTTCTCTATGTTTGGGTTTGAATTAGTGCTCATTTTAAAGGAAAATTATTTTTTGTTGTACAGTGGAGAAGGCCAAGTTCTTTTATAGTGCTGGCTTTTCCCTTACAGTCTCGCTTGAGTCAATTCTACCTGTGGCTGAACATGCAGCTCAGAAAGGAAAGGTATTTCAATCACCTTGGTATCTGGTAGCATAGGGGTTATTTTGTTTATTGGTTGTTTGGCAAATTAACAATTTCCATACCAAAGGGTTTGTCTCATATCCTGTATGACTCTTGTATCTCATGTTGTGCAGATACTTATGATGAATCTTGCAGCTCCTTTTATCTGCGAATTTTTTTCTGAAGCATTGATGAAAGTCTTTCCGTAAGACTTAATTCCTTGTGTTGTTTTTTTATTATATCTAGATAGTAGATGATTGCACAGATACAAAAACATTTCTAATTTCATGCAAAGTTGATTTGGCTTTCTTCTTCTATGATGTCTGAATTCCCTATGTTATATATTATTCTACTGTTTGAATTTGTTCATTATATCTGGGTATTTTGTCTTAGGTATATGGATTATGTTTTTGGAAATGAGACTGAAGCAAGGACCTTTGCACGGGTGCAAGGGTGGGAGGTAAATTATTTGATATCTTAATTTCTAACCACTGTATTTGTAAACATGAATGGTGTAGAGATGTTTACTAACTATTTTATATTTTTTAGACTGATAATGTTGAAGAAATAGCTCTAAAGATGTCAGCACTACCAAAGGCAACTGGAACTCACAAGAGGATAGCTATTATTACACAAGGTGCAGATCCAGTAGTTGTTGTAGAAGATGGAAAGGTAACTTATGTTCTATCTTTTGTACTTTTTTTATAGCTGACATTGAGAATAAGAGAAGAAATTCCTTGGAATATCGTACCTGTAGAGGCCAAAGGTTCAGGGGTACTTTGGTGGACTACCCTCCATTTAGGCCGTGAGTCTAGCAACTTCTGATGACATAATTGGGCTTTCTTGGGTTTTTATTCACCTACATTCTCTATATTTAAAAAATTTCCTAAATACAAGCTGTTGTCTTACTTCTCTGGTACCATTTTTAGTCCTGACAACCTTCTTCCATAGCTATCATTCTCTTGTTTTTTGCTGTGAAATTTAAGGCACTCATAAGTTGCCTTTGTATTTAGGAGTTCAAGTTCTACATTTCCTTCGTTCCTCTGAAACTCATGTCAATGTTATAAGGGACACCAGGAAATCAACTAACAAATGAATTTTTGCTTCTTAATGAGATCTTGGTTCTTGCTAAATACTTTAAGAATCAATTAGTGTTGGTTCTTGTATAATCCCTTCCATATTCAACCAAATACATTCTGGTCAATTGTGTGAGTTCTTTCCCTTATGACCAAAGGATGATATGAGCTTGATTGAATTCTTAGCAAGTTATTGTTACATAGTAAACATGTGCAACCACATGGAAATCAACATTGGAGACAAACTATATGTAGGATATGGTCTATGACATGACATTGTCACCGCCGTCATCTTTACAATATGATTCTTGATGATAAGAGACCTCGGAGACATCATCAAGAGTCATGACTGGAGGTGATGTATAGTTTGCCAGGATTTTGTTGAACTCCACTATAAATATCTACCCTTAGAAGAACCTTTAACAGATTATCTCATTTGATCAGTTTTTTGAGAACTATATTGTTGTTGAGATGGAGAATTAAGTAGAAGGGTTGACCCAAGTTTGTGAGTGCACTTAAGTAATTGTATTACTCTAAAGCTGAAAATAAATTTGCACTAGAATGCTGTTTTTGGATCCCCAATGCAAACATTTCATCATGTTCTCTGTCAATAATGGAAACATTTATATATGAATCGAGTTCTGGATTTTGATATTTTCCCGGTATATCTTTTCAACTATTAAAATAGAAAACATGCTTTACAACAGAAATTAGTGTGTGAAATCATTTCAGAATCATATCTCTATTGTATTGATGTACATTACCTAATGCACTGTTTCTTCTTGCAAGGATTTTATATCTTGCTACTTCTTGCAAGGATTGTGGAAAGGTTTATATTGGCGAGACAGGTCGATTGGTACATACAAGGTTGAAGGAATCGGACATCATTCATGAAAGGATAAAGAAATCAACATTGGCATAACATTCAAAATCCTCTAAACACCATCTTGGTATAGAGAATGTAAGGGTTATTATTGGCATTGACCACTACACAAAGAGCCGTGTCTGGGAGGCTATAGAGATGACAATGATAGATGGAAATTAAGTAAATCTTGGACCACAGTTATGAACCTTTAGCAGATTAATTTGAACTTAGGATTGTATTAATATTAAATAATATTTTTAAATATTA
>LPNX010178600.1:92260-105249 GCA_001517045.1 Pseudotsuga menziesii
TGGTTATAGGGTTGCCCAAGATGAAATTTTCCAAAGGACTCTGCCAAGGTTGTATCCTAGGAAAACACCCAGAGCATAAATTTGAGAGAGCTAGTCATGAGAGAACCTCTGCACCCGTCGAGCTGATCCACAGTGATGTTGCTGGCCCATTCCCTCATAGGTTGATTATTCAAGCCAAATATGCATTGAATTTCATTGATGACTTTTCCAGGTATTGCCGGGTTCACTTCCTGAAACATAAGTCTGAAGGTTTTGGCCTATTCAAAGTCTTTAAGGCTTTGGTTGAGAACCAGTCTGGAAGGAAACTCAAGGCCCTCAGATCTGACAATGGTGGTGAGTATGTCAAGTCTGATTTTATTAATTATTGTGCAGATGCAGGTATTCATATGCAGCATTCTATCCCTTACACACCACAACAAAATGGTGTTGCTGAGAGGAAGAACAGATCACTGAAGGAGATGGCAACATGCATGATGGAGGCCAAAAGTTTGCCACCAAAGTACTGGGATGAAGATATCAACTGTGCAGACTATATTCAGAATAGGGTGCCTCATAAACAGCTTTATGGCATGACTCCCTTCGAAGCATGGAGTGGGCACAAGCCAGATGTAACCCATTTCAGGATTTTTGGCTCAAAGGCTTGGGCTAGAATTCCAATAGAGAAGAGGAAGGCTTTGCAGCCCCAAAGCCAAGAGTGTCTTTTTGTTGGATACTCTGAAGATTCAAAAGGGTACAAAATTATAAATTTGAGCACAAACAAAGCCTTCATCGAAAGGTGTGTTCATTTTGAAGAAGAACCCCTTGCAGCAGTGGAAGTTGGAGAAGCCTCTTCTCCACCTGAACCTCAAGAAGTAAGTAAAGAGTTTGTTGAACATACTGATTCTGATTTTTATAATGGATATGAGTTTATTGCAGACCCTAACAGCCCTACAAGGCCAAAATGAGCATCCAAGACACTACATGCAGCAGGAGAGCTAGCTGGGGATCCCAATGACCCAAGGAGGACTAGATCTCAGTTTGAGAGTGGTCTGTGCATGAAGGATCCTATGTTTGATGAAAAATGCTATTTGATGGTGGAGTATGATCCTCAAACATATTAATAAGTAGTAGGATATCCAATATGGCAAACAACCATGAAGGAGGAGTTCAGCTCACTCTAGAAGAGCAACACATGGGAGCTAGTGGATCTTCCCCCAGGGAGAAAGTTAGTCCAGTGTAAGTGGGTCTATAAGACAAAATTTGCTGCTGATGGTTCACCACTGAAGTACAAGGCCATATTGGTAGCCAAGGGCTACTCACATGTTCATGGTATAGATTGCAATGAGACCTTTGCCCCAGTGGAAAACATGGATTCCATCAGGCTAGCCTTAGCCATTGCAGCCTCAAGGCAATGGGAGGTACATCACATGGATGTAAAATGTGCCTTCCTGAATGGAGATCTCACTGAAGAGATATATATGCAGCAGCCTCAAGGTTTTGCTACTAACCCTTCTCTTGTGTGCAGGTTGAGAAAGTCATTGTATGGGCTAAAGCAAGCCCCTAGGGCTTGGTATGCCAAGATCGATAGCTTCTTGCTATCACTGAATTTTGTTCGGTGAAAATCAGATCCAAATGTCTATTTGAAGTTAGTTAATGGTTAATTAATGATCATTGTGTTATATGTTGATGACCTCCTCATCACAGGAAGCTCAAAGGCTGAGATTGCTTCCTTAAAATGAGCTATGAACCAAGCCTTCTCCATGACAGATTTGGGGCTCTTAAGTCAATTTTTGGGGCTTGAGATTGCTCAAACCAAAGCTGGAATGAAGGTGCACCAGTCCAAATATTCCTTGGACTTGCTGAACAAATTCAAAATGAAGGATTGCAAAGCAAGCAAAACTCCTTTCCTTTCAGTAGTGAAGCTGGAAGAAGCTGATTCTTCACCTATGGTAAACAATACACTGCATAGGAAATTGATTGGATGTTTGTTGTATCTGACACATACTAGAACTGATATTTGTTATGCAGTAAGTGTGGATTATAGATACATGGATCAGCCTCATGAGATCCATTGGAAAGCAGCCAAAAGGATCCTTAACTTTGTTCAGGGAACACGGACACATGGGATCTTCTATAAAGCAAAATATGATCTTGATTTGATTGGATTTACTGATAGTGATTGGGAGGGTGATAGCACAGATAGAAAGTCCACATCAGGATATGTGTTCATGCTTGTAGAAGGGCCAATCATCTGGTCAAGCAAGAAACAGAGTGCCATTGCACTCTCATCTACAGAAGCTGAGTACAGAGGAGTTGTTAATGTAACAACTCAATGTTTATGGTTGCAGGGTTTACTTGGAGAGTGTGGTTTCGAACCAGAGTACTCAACTACCATCTACTATGATAACCAGAGTACCATTTGAATCTGCAAAGATCCAGTTCAGAAGCAGAGAACCATACACATTGAGATCCATATGCACTACATTAGAGAACTTGTGCATGATGGCACCATTCACCTACTCTTCTGTTCATCTTCAGAACAAGTAGCTGATATCTTCACCAAAGCATTTTGTGAGAATACCTTCAGAAATCTCAAATCACTGCTGGGGATTGCTGATCATGCTGTGAAGCATGAGTGAAGACAAGATTCCAAAATTTTGTTTTACAGTCCATGTTTAAGGGAGGATTTTCCCAAGTTGGTTTTGCCTCTTTCCTTGTTTTAAATGGACATGCAGTATGTAAAGGGTGACTAAGCCTTGTTGCTAGGCCCTATAATTCTGATATATTACTCATAAGTCAGGATTAAGGGGGGGTATTAGAATAATCAACCCATATTTTACCCACTTAGACATTAATTTAATTATTTTTGTCTTATTAGCCTAGTTCATGTGTCCCACCTTGTGCAAGTTGTCTTTTACCTATCCATAGTGGTCAAAATTGACTTATTTGAATCATGTAGTGCATGGGAAAGCCCAAGGAATCAAATCTAATTTATTCCTGGCCTCCTAGGCACCCTTCTACTTTTTCTGCTTTATTCCCTGCTTTTTCAGTGTTTTAAGGCAAATGGAAAAGCTAGACTAGGTGAGGCGAACTAGTTTTTTGTCCTCTTCATCCTCCACTCTTTTCTCCTTGAAAAAGCATGTATGAGCTTCCATTCCACCACCCTTTAGCTTGCCTAAGCCATTTTTCTAATTCGTGAGCTCCATGACAGATTTGGGATCAACTTTTTACACCTATGGGGGATTTGCTTATTTTTGGTAATCCCGCTTTATGCTAGATTCGAATTGATCCTCATGCATTCAAATCCCTAATGTATGTTATTTATTCAGAAACCTATTATGTTACACGGTTGGATATTGTACACTGAGTTAATACAGTTTAGTGTTCAGCTGCAATTTCAGTCTCTTTTGTGAGTGATTTTGCATGATCAATTGTTAATTGTTGTGAGTAAAATTAATCTATCACTGGGTTCAATTTCCACAGACTCCCACATTCTCCCATTCCAAATTTATTGGCTAGTGATCTGAGCCTACTTCTATGAGGACAACCGCTTGGATGTTTCCTCCTGCCATCATGACTGGTTCAGATAGCATAAATCTGTCGAGTCTGTAGGAAATGCCTTTGTCTCCAGATTGTTTATTCTTCCAAGTGAAAATACCATTGGTCGTTCTAACATATATCAGATCTAGGTCAGAAATGGTGTTATTAAACATAGTGCTGACCAAGTTAAGGCTGCGGATGCCACCTTTTTTTCCGTTGAGGTTCCTTATCAAGTTAAAGTCACTAGCAATAATCCATGCTCTATTCTGAGCAAGGGTTTTAAGGTCTACGATAGACTCGATGAAATCCTATTTCTGAATTGCCTTCGAAGGGCCATAGACATTGGATATGAAGCCATGAATACAGGTACCAAGTATGTGGAACTTAGTAGAAATGGAGAAGGCGGTGGTAATAAATCCTGATAAAGTCACAATGATTGGGTTCCAGAGAATGCCTAGCCCCCCAGCCTCTCCTCTAGCATCAATGGCAGCCGATTCACATCCCCTCCATATTTTTTGTGTTATCTTTGCTAATTCTTCTCTCAAGCATTTGGTTTCCTGAAGGAAAATGATCCCTGAATTATCCTTATCTATTCTTCTTTTCAGAATACGCTTCTATAGAGCACTGTTATAGCCTATGATGTTCCAAGATGTAATCTGCATTAATAAGGATTTTAATTAGGGGGGAAAAGGGATGCATCTATGGTTGGATACTACCCTGAAGCCACTAGTTGTTCTCCTATAGCTTTGATTCTCTGGATATTATTTGGTCTTCCTTGTTTGTCTTTTTTTGAGTGTTTCCCTTTACCATCTGTGACTTTAAGGGATTCAGTCACTACTCCTAGGGTATTTGCATTATTGGCTTGAATGATCACTTTCTCTAGAAGAGAAACTTGTTGTGGGGGGAGTTTTGCTGGTTCTTGATCAGCGCAGGCTGCCTCCATTCCGTCAAGATCTACATCTCCTACCTCCATGTCATCTAAGGTGCCATCCCCTGAACCTGGATCTGCTTGGGGTTCCTCAGGCCAACTGGGGGAGCAGCCCTCCAGGGGAGCAAAAATATTACAAGGGGGAACAAAAGGGTCATGATTCTTGGCCTCTCCTGACATTTCACTATCCTCCTCCCCATGTTGATTGCTTGGGTTTTTATCCTACGGATCTGCTGTCTGAGCTTTGACCTTGTTTTTTAAAGACTGATCTTCTTGAAGAGTTGTGAACCGGTTTTGGGTTTGCACCCTTTTGTGGACATCAGAACCTGAAGTCTTTCTGGCTTGCCTCTTTTTGTTTTGGATTTTGGTAAAACCTTCCGCGTCCAACTGGTCTAGCTCTTGCTTCCCACCTGATTTCTTGACTTGGGGATAGTCTTTTAACAAATGTCCATGTTCATGGCAACGCCTGCATCTAAATGGGATTTGCTCATAGTCTATGGCTTGAAACCATTCCTCGTCTTCCCATGTTAGCTCTATTCCATTCAGATATCTCTTGAGATGTCCAAGTAGATGCATATCCTGGCATACGAGATGTATTTTCTCTGTCTCGTTTGGTCAGAGACTTTGATGAAGGTCCCCAGGGTGTTCCCTATGTATATAAGAATTTCTTCCTTCCAATATTCCAAAGGTAGAGAGTACATTCTTATCCAAACCGGAGCGATGGTCAAGTTTTCTTTATTAGGGTCGAAACATTTTTTCCAGGGTCTCGGGAACAGACATGCCGAGTTGAAAAAGTATGGGCCATTCTCGAAGATCTTAGTTCTATCTTCTTTGTTGAAAAAGATGATGGTAAGGAAGCCTTTAGCTCCCAAATGGAGGTCATAGTGGCCTTGGGGTTTCCATGTAGATTTTATCCAGCCCACCAACATCTTTTCTGTGGGCCAGATCCCATGCATTTGCCTATGAGGGCCCTTTACTTCATATATTGAATCTCCTCCCTGACTCTATCTAATTTGATTTGTATTCAAGGGACCGTATTGGATTTTGGGACACACTGTCCCATCCTTCTTGTACCCTGATTAAGGATTTCCTCCTTTCTTGTTCCACTGCATCCTTCCCTAGCATTGGTGTTAGTCTGGGCATTGGTAACTATTTTTCCTTTGTCCTTATCTGATCCTGTTGTGGAGGTATTTACCTTCACATATTCCGGGCTCCTGTGGTCCCTCTCCTCCTGAGGAGGAGTAGGAACCATCTCGAATTTTTCTGATGGGACTCCACTGACCTACAAAGGCTCTAAAAAACCTTCTACTATCCACCAAACACTTGCAGAGCTCCTCAATCCAAGAATCCAACTCGTTGAGGACCCATTTTTCGAGTATTAGGTGAGTTATCAGTCTTTGTTTAGGAAATAAATATCCATTAAATAAGGTTCAAAATAGTTCTGGACATTTCAGAAGAGATTGGGGGTGTTTGGGAAAAAGTAGCAAATTTTGGCCTAGAGATTGTCTACATAGAGGAGGCCTCTCAAACACTATATGGACTCAAACAAATATGATTTTGTGAGTTTTTTTGGTTTTGGGGTTATTTTCTGACATAAATCAACTTATAGAATGAAATTTGGACACATAAAAAATTAATGGCATCAGAAACAATAAAACTAGTCAAATTTAACTAGTTAAAGAGCATAAATAAGAAAACAAGGTGAATTTTACTTCTGTGATTAATCATATCTACAAATAATTATTCTTAGAGTTATAACATACCCTATTGAAAAACAAAAAACTTATATATCGATATTTTATCCATTGCATCATTGTTATAGCATGAAAACATACAAAAAACTTATTAAATGAGCATTGGAATACCTGTCCCACTAAAATTTTGTCATTACGACCTTCTTCAGCAGAACTATTACTGTGTATCAGATATTATAATTATGAAGTGATTATGAGAATCTCATAAAGAGTCTAAAGGATTTGGTCTCCCTCAATGGTTCCCAATACTGAACATTGGAGGCTTGAAACCAACACCCGACAAGAACCTCACATTCCTCAGAGCATAAGTGAAGTATCCTTCACCTGAGCTTAATTTCCAAGGATGAATGGCTGATATCTGATATTTATCTTTTTCTTCAATGGATTTTCCTTATATCTCTATGGATGCATTGATGAATAGAAGGGAATATAGAAGATACTAGGAAAGCTTGAGGCACATCACCCAAGGTAGCTGATGCAAATCACTCAGACAAGAAGTTATGATTCACTCAACATCAAAACAATAATGATCAAAAGTTCTTCAAAGGAGTTGGAAGCATTCTTTTGTAGGATGAGTGACTTGTTGACCAACTCATCCACCTGCTGGGAAAGTTACCCACTTGCAAACCCTAACACTAATCCATGAGTGTGCCTCCCTTGAGAATATTAGAAAGTTTATGCTTAAGGTAATGTTTCCTTGATTTGTATCCTTGGAAAAAAATGGAAAATACACCCTCCTTGAGCTTTATGAGTGGTTTCTTTCCTTTCACTTTCATTCTTTTAAAACTTCTTTCTTTTCCCTTCTTTCGACAGTTTCCATCTTTTTTATGACATGTTGTTTTTTCTTGCATTTGTACTATTGCCATCTTTTATCCGAGGAAAGCAAGATTTCCTAATGCACCCTCTTGTATTATAGAACATTGAAAAATCATTTAATAATCAATTAATTATATGCCTCCATATTATTAATTAATCAATATTCCTAGGAATATTTGATTTAATTCATTTTTTAAACCCTTAGGAATTAACAAGGTCAACACTTTAATGTCCTTCAAGGAAGGGACATGACATATTGATATATAGTAAAACAAAGTTTTTTTTCTATTTCTTTCTCCATTATCGTTGTGAAAAGTTACATGTGCAATTTTTCATCTCTAATTAAATATATGCGTGATTAAATATTAGAATACATGTGAAATTTGATATAACAAATTAATCCAAAGAGCATATCCAAACAAAATAATTAAATTTCAAATGAATATGAGTATACACAAAATCTATTTTGTGATTAATAATGGAAGTAAAGAAAATAAAAATAAAACAAGAACAAAAACAAAAACAAAAAAAAATAATCAAACATAAAATAACATATCAAAAAATTTCACATCTATTCTAATAGTTAATCACCCATATATTTAATTAGAGATGAAAAATTACACATGCAACATTTTACAACGACAATGGAGAAAGCAATAGAAACAAAAAGTTGGTTTATTATATATCAATATGTCATGCCCCTTCCTTGAAGGACATTAAAGTGTTGACCTTGTCAATGCCTAGGGGTTTAAAAACTGAATTAAATCAAATCTGCTTAGGAATCTTGATTAATTAATACTATGGAGTCATGCATTATATTAAATCACTAATTATGGGTATTTGTATGTAAATACTTAATTATTAAATGAGTTGTCAATGTTCTAGAAGACACAAGAGAGCATTAGGCAAGGAAACTTTCCTAGGATAAAAAATGGCAGCAATACAAATGCAAGAAAAAAAGATCTATGATAAAACAGATGGAAACTGTCAAAAGCACAAAAAAGCAAGGAAAGTTTAAAAGAAGTGAAGTGCAGGAAAAAAAATCACTCATAAATAAGGAAACTTATGGTCAAGGAGGGTGTAGTTTCCAATTTTGTTAAAGGATTGAAATCAAGGAAACATTACCTTAAGCACAAACTTGCTAATATCCTCAAGGAAGGCACACTCATGGATTAGGGTTAGGGTTTTCAAGTGGGTAACATGGTAAACATGTGGATGACTTGCTCAACAAGTCACTCAGACTACAAAAGAATGATTCGAACTCCTCTGTAGAACTTTTGATCATTATTGTTTTGATGTTGAGTGAATCAGGTACATAAAAATTAAGATTACCATTTATCTGCTTAAACTATTATCCAAGATGGCGATAAGAGTGAGAAATCACCTAGGTCATAAATCTCAAAAAAATTTAAACCATGGTTTAATTAAGTTATTGGTTCTAAATGAATTAGGGGAAAAGAGTTGGACTTCGTTACAATTTTTTTCTGGTCGACATTTGAAGTAGAAAAATATGAAGTTGCAAAGGAACATAATGATGGAAAGAATAAGGAAGAGAAATATCATTTGAATTTTGATATTTACTACATTTAATTTATGAATATATATTAAATCAGGTACAACTTAGAAGTTATAAAATAAATGCTACTGAACAAAGATCCGATCATAAAACAAGGACAGATGCAGGGAAAGGTCAGAAACAACATGAGGTAGATAAAGTGACGATCGTGGTAACACCCACAAATCCTCATTTTGACGAATAACTAATTAATAAAGTGTAAAAAATGACTATGCCTGAAGCAAAATATCCAAAAGTGGAAAGAACCTATTCGTGTTTTCAAAGTCCGGGAGTTGTTCAATGGAGACCTAAAACTAGTGCTTCCAATAAATTTCAATTAAATATGAAAATAACTCTTAATCCTAAGTTGAAGAGTAAAACCATAGTAAATTTGACGAATCTAGTACTGAAGAAGATACAATATCCAAAGAAATTGAGGAAATACTTTCTCAATCCTTAGAAAGTATTGAAGACAACATTAAACTTATTCCAAAATTTCTAATAAAAGAGTATGTTGAGAAGGGTAAAGGCTTTATTCTAGAGTTAAATAATGAACTAGTTTAAGATCTACAAAATTTGAACAAAAGACATAGTCTGTAGATGCCCAAATATTGAAGCACAATTCTGAACATCAAAAGGATCTCATGGTGATAATTTCAACAATCAACATTTGGATATTTTTGAAGATAGATTATAGGTAGAAGAAATTTATGAAATCATAAACCTACAAAACGTTTTGCATCATTATAAAAATTGGAATTCACACCTGAATCATTTGAATGATCAATTTTTTCAAGCTAATTGAATACTAAGAGAATATTTCGAAGAGATTAATACAAATTATTCCGAGTTAGTGCAAGTTGTTGAAGAGGTTGTGAAAAGAAGGAAATTGGCTCAGGAAAAGAAAAGAGTTAAGAAAGCAGAATTAGGAACTTCAAGGAAAGGTGAAAAAAATGGATAAATAGTTCCTATTACTACAAAGAAGATATTGGGCATTGGATCGTTTATCCATGCTCGCAGAAGTAGCTCATAGGATTTGACTTATCTAGAAACCAATTATGTTGTCTAATGTTATATTTTTATCATTTAAGCAATATGATCTAGGATCTTATCTGAGAGAATAAAATGCACAACAATAATCACAAGAGACCAGAGAAACAAAGAATTTTCCTCAAGGAAACCATAAAGGAGAAAACCCCATAACCTCCTTAGAGATAGAATGAGCACCAGTAGCAAAAGTAAAATCTAAAAACATAAAGATGATCTCCAACAACTGATCTCTCTCAATTGTGCCAGCACTTACTCTCTTACTCATGCACCCCAGTTGAGTGAGCGTGTGTCTATGTGATAAATAGAAAGATTCACTTTGTATTTATACTAGTTTTTTACTTGACATTAACTCACTCAGGCTGAATTCTCTAGGAGAGTTTAATAACCCTAGTGCACCATAATTGCGGGGACTTTAACCCTTGAGCAATAAGAAGGGTTACCCTCTCTAAATTTACATGACTTGATTACATTATTGATTCTCTCAATAGGAACATCAGGGACTGACATGACTTGATTACATTACTGATACTCCCGATAGGAACATTTGGGTACAATACATAAGATATACATGTGAATACATTCCGAAGTTACAAATACATCAACACTCCCTCCTAACTAGGATGGTATTCTCTCGACACAATTATCATCGCAAGTCTTAATCACTGGATCAAATTTGGATCATCATCAAGTCTGGATCATCACTGGATCATCATCATCACTAGATCATCACCAAGTTTGGATCATCACTGGATCATCATCAAGTCTTCCGCTATCTCGAAAAAATGGTGTTATCTCTCAATTCTACTCGTCACAAGAAGTTCTACAGAGCCAACCCATTTTCATGTTGGTTATAGGCCTAACCTCCATGTAGATATTCATCTTCTTCAACACTTATATCTGACCATGGGAGGAACACATCCAAGAACCATGTCATAAAATCCCGACACTCACATCTGACCATGGGAGGAACACATCCAAGAACCATGTCAGAAAGGCCCACCCAGCACTCACATCTCACCATGGGAGGAGCACATCCAAGAACCATGTCAGAAATTCCTAGCACTTATATTCACTAGCATGATAGGACATACCTAATATCATCTATGAAAATGCCCAACACTTACAATCACCATCATGGTATTACACACCTACTACCATCTGTTTAAAGGCCCATCACTTACAATCAACACCTACTAGGACACACCTACTACCATTTGTGAAAAGGCCCAGCTCTTACAACCATTAGCATGATAGGAAACACCTACTATTATCTATGGAAAGGCCCAGCTATTACAACCATCAGCATGATAGGACACACCTACTATCATCTATGGAAAGGCCATGCACTTACAACTAATCATGTGGGAGCCAATCCCATAGTCATACCAGAATGGATCTACACTTACATCTGATCATGTGGGAGCCAATCCCACATTCATATTAGAATGGATTCTCTCTTACATATGATCACATGGGAGCCAATCCCATAGTCATATCAGAATGGCTCTGCACTTACATTTGATCATGTGGGAGTCAATCCCACAATCATATCAGAATGGCTCCGCACTTACATCTAGTCATGTGGGAGCCAATGCCATAGTCATATTAGAATGGCTCTGCACTTACATCTAACCATAGAAGGAACCAATCCCACCATGTCAAAAAGGATCTCAAACTCATCACTTCCCCTTGGAAGGAACCTTGATCTAGAGAAGACCAAGCTTCTCCCTTAAGTACTCAAACTTCACTCTAGCGAATGTCTTGGTCAACACATAAACTATATGTTTGTCTATTGCAACATATTGGAGATTTACTACTCCTCTCTACACCATATCCCAGATACAGTGATACTTGATCTTGATATGCTTTGACTTGTCATGGAACACTAGTTTCTCTGAAAAATTCACACAACTCTAGTTGTCACAATATATACAAGTAGCATCCAACTAGAGATAAAACAGGTCACATAGTAGCTTCCTCAGCCACACTGCCTCACAACTAGCTGAACGAGTTGAAACATACTCTGCCTCAGATGTACTCAGTGCCACATGAGATTTATTCCTGCTAAACCAAGAGATCACACATGATCCCATACTGAAGAAGCACTCTGAAGTGATCGTCCTATCAATGGCACTTCCTTCCCAATATGAATCCACATAACCTTCCAGGTTAATCTTCTGATTCACCTCATACTTGAGACCATAACGAACTATACCCTTCATGTACCTTAGAATATGCTTTGCAGCAATCAAGTGAACATGTCTTGGATATGTCAAGAACTGTCTCAATCTGTTCACAGAAAAGAAAATATATGGTCTTGTGCTCGTCAAGTACATCAAGGACCCAATCATTTGACAATACATCGTAGCATTAACCGAATCGGATGAAGCATCACTCAATAGCTTTAGGTTCGATGCCATAGGTGTGGTTATGTCCTTGTAGTCCATCATCCCGAACCTCTTCAGGATGTATACTGCATACTTCCTTTGTCTGAGGGATATTCCATCTTAATTTTGCCACACGTCCATGCCTAGAAAGTAATGCATCATACCCAAGTTGTTCACCTCGAACTCAAAAACCAGTCTCATTCTTGAAACTTTTTCTGTCAAGGACAAGTCATCGACGTATGACATGAGCATTACTAGTATTCCACCTTTAACCTTGAAGTAAAGGTTGGAATATGCTTTAATATTAGTAAATCCTAGAGGGTGAATCCACGGACCTGGGTAACACTTTTTGGCAAGCGCATTTCGGCAAAAACAGAAAAACGCACCTCGGTCGAGGGCTTGTTAAGCCCTCGACCGAGGTCTTAATATCTCGACCGAGGTTTTATCAAGCCCTCGACCGAGGTATTGTGGGATTTACAAACCCTCGGTCGAGGTATTTAAATACCTCGACTGAGGTATTTAGATACCTCGGTCGAGGGCTTAAAAAAACAGATTTAGCCCTCATTCAAACAAATGAAAAATTTCCTGTGCCTTGCAGAGGTGTAAACCCTACCATTCCTAGCACATAATTGAGCGGAGTTGATACCGATAAATTCACCAACGAATCTTCTATCCATTGATGTATCATACACGCATTTTGGAATTCATATGAAATTTATTTTTTAATTACTTCTAAAACTTATACTTAGAAAACCACACTGCAACTTCGAAGCAGCTCAAAGAAAAATCCGCAGAGTTAAAAATACACAGCCAAAAAAATATTAAAAATGCACACATCACATATCGACGTGTCCTCTTCAAAAGGGTATCTTTGGTTTTTCATTTTTGAAAAAATAGAAAAAATTCCTTTACGTGGACAAATATGTGTTTAAAACGATGCTGAAATCGAATGTGGTCACTTTCGAAAAATAATAAATAAT
>LPNX010178600.1:105553-119594 GCA_001517045.1 Pseudotsuga menziesii
AGCCATCAATAAGCTGTCCATCCTCTCATACCATGTCAAACCTCAGGATCTTTTGCAGTCACTCCCTATGAATCGAAGCATCATTCTCCCTCTACCTTTTGTACTCTATGCATTGAAACATTCTGTACCGAAGTGATAAGTAGCTTCCTCTGCTACTAATATTCTATATATCCATCTAGAGTCACTGGATACCATGATCCTCTATCTTGAACCTTTTAAAAAGTTCTTCTTGCACCCATCTGTGAGCTTGTCATCCTCTATAGTATTTCATATTCAACCTTGTAGAAAAGGTTAAGATCTTCATCACTCTAGGTGATCTTCAAGATCCTCATGTATGTGTTATCCCATGGGTGTCTTTTGAGCTCGTACAAGACCTTCTTTAATTTGCACACATGAGTTTTCTTGTCATTTGTCTTAACTTGCAGTGGCTGCAAATGTCTCTTCGTAGTATATTCCTTCTTTCCATGAGAATCCTCATGCTACGAATCTTTCCTTGTATCCCATGATGTTGTCATCTACTGCATGCTAGATCTTGTATATCCATATGGAAGATACTACAAACTTCCCTTCAAGTCTCGATACTGCATCCTAGACATCATTCTTCTTGAATTGGTACTCTCCTTCCCTTTCTTCTTGGCTTCTTCTTCATAGCTGGAAGGTTCTTCATCAATGATGTCACTCAACAATGTTACATAACTGCACTATGTTCGAGGCCTCTTGAAGTCTCGTCATACTATTCTTCATTTTGGATTATTTCTTGAACTGTTGTCACTTGTTCTTCAGAACGAGTCTCATCCTTCTTTTCTTATAGGCGATTGTACACGATCTTTCCTACAAATCAAATGCATTAGTTGTATGGTTAGAAACATTTCATAAAGCATATTCATAATGGAAAATTCTTATGCATAAAGATATAATCATGTAAATATTTTAGCCAATACAACATTCATCCATATCTTACATAAAATTTCTAGATACCTGTTGTAATCTCACAGATCACATAAGGTTGCCAATAATACACACTAAAACATATAAATATAGAACAGAGACAAGAGACAAAAAAAAATAAGTGAATAAACAGATTATATTATCAAAATGAGTCCATACAACGTAGATAACTGAACTAAGTTCTCATCTGGCTTAACAGCCTAATATATATGATTTATAGAACGGTTACAAAATAACTACCTCTCGGTTTTGTGAACTGAAACGACCTTAGGTGGCCGACCTAATCTCTTATTTTAGTCGGCCGACCGACTAGTCGGATAATCGACTAAGTCGGCCCATTGACTTAGTCAACTGAGGACTAAGTCGGCCCATCGAATTAGTCGGCTGATCAACTAAGTCGGCTCTTGTTCAAGTTGAGTTATCGACTTGCTCCTTCTACATCTCCCCCATGAGCAAAATGTTTCTTCGCCCCGAAGAAACAGAGAGGTACAAAAAAATTCTTGCTGGCTGTAAAAATTTATTGCAGTGGGCTGTGAAGTCTGATGGTCAGTCATTTCTGTACGCAGAATTCAACAATGGCTGGGGCTGTGATGGTGAGGTGATGTTGGAAATATGTCCAACTCTACAAAACTTTCTGGATGTCGATGGTTAATGTGGTTAAACCTGATAATATCAACATCTTTTTCAAGATGGAGAATTCGGCTATCCTCTCCATGTCGGGACCCATGAACTGGTCCTTCTCCTCTGCAGTTTCGACAAGTAATTTCATCTGTGGGAAGATGATGTCAACTTTGTCTAAGTTGGGGAGAGCTTGTTGCACCCACTGATGTGCTTCCTGTTCGAGTTTCTGCAGTTTGGCAGTTTCAAGCACTATCTGTTCTTCTATTGTCATTCTAAGTGTTTCCTCAGTGGTCTTTCTGCTCTCTAGTGCCTGAATCCCTTGCCGAGTATGTCGTGTCTACTGATAAACTTTCCCGTAGTGAGTAGGCCATTCTCTTAGTACTACTTCAGTTACGACAGACTCCTCCATATGGTCCTGCAATACTTTGTACGCTTCAGAAAATGCGGTGTGCTATGCCATTAGTAGTTTGGTAGTTTCCTCTTTCTATTCCTCCTTGGTTTCCTAAATGTGCACTTGGAGGGTCGACACCCTGCTCTTGAATAGATGATATGCTCTTTCAAGAGGTCTATCTGTGTCAATCTCTATGGGGCCTGGCATGACGGACTGGGCCAAATTCCTGCATTTGTCGAGAAACTCGATTTGTTCTATTGTTTTGGCTTGGAGTTCTTTACTTTTTCTCGCACTCCTTGTCTTTTCTTTACTCACTAGGGTTTTGAGGAGTTGTCCCATCTCTATGTTGGTCAAGGAACTTGCATCCTTCAAGATAATTTGGATTTTGGGAGACTTCCTATGATGCTCCTTCCTTTTCTTGTGCTTTTCTTCTTCTGTCTCCTGTGTACTTGCAACATTTGATCCAGGATCTTGGGTTTGTGGGTTAGAGGATAATGGTTTTTCTGATTGGGGAGGTGGGATGGTGGTCACCTCTGGTTGTGTGGATGGAGTCGGTTGTGGTGGACCTGCCACTGAATCAAGGGGTGGTGGTGGTGGTGGTGATGGGGTTGGTGAATGGTCAGGGGTGAGGGGTTTGGGGGAAGTATGGTTGAGAGGTGGGTTATCGGGTTAGTGGTGTGAATTTATGTCGAAAGTCATTTCTGCTTCCGTCAGTGTAGTGGCTGGTAGGTCAGCTTGGGGTACGGGGTTGGCCAGTGCAATAGTAGAGGAAAAACGTCCAGTCGCGTGACCTTCCTTGTTGGGTTGTCTTGTGAAGGTCGATGTGATGGTTGCAGCGACTGGGGGTTGTGTGCCCCTTCCTATATAGATAGGTGCCTGGGTGGAAATATTCTGAGCTGATAGAAACAGTGCAGGCAGTGTCTCAAAGAAAGCTTGTAAGTCAGTGTCTCTGTCAAATTTTGCTTTTACCGTCTCCGACATTGCACTTTTGTATAAGTCGAGGGGACTGACTGACTGTTGTGCCGGTGCTTGTTCCTTGATTATTTTTGTCGATGATGGGGGTGGAGGTGTTGACACAAGATCGATGACATTTTCAGGCGTCATCGCAGTCTTTGCTTTATTCGGTCAACTTGCTTGTGCTCCTGCGTCGACAAAGTGCTGGAATTGGGTTTTGACTGACACTTTATTTGCGGAAGCATCCTCTATAATGTTAAGGGCCGTAGCTGCCAGTTCCTCTTTGTCGTCTAATGATTCATAAATGATAAGATTCCGCTTACCTTTACCCTATTGTTGTTCTTGTGTTTTTATTTTCTTCCTAGCTACTGCTATTTCTTTGGCAAGTTTTTGAATAATGCCTTTTGTAATAGCATACTCAGGGTTGTCTAGTTTGATTTCACCTGTCGGTGCTTGAGTCTGGACGACACTTGCTGGAGCCGGGGGAGTTGTCTGCTATTGTGGTTGTGGCTTTGGTTTTGTGGGCTGTGGTTCTGTTTTCTTTGCGGTTGGAGGTTTGATAGTTATCTATAGTCGAACAGTGTGTTCAACCAGTGTCTCCTCTAACACAAATGTGCTAATGTAGAGGCTGAGCTCATAGTCTTCCTCTTTTTCTTGGTCGGTGAGTGGTTCCTCGATCGAGAAGTTGATCTGTTTGGCTGTTGTTGGTACTAGTATATTTGTCTTAGCCTGTCAAGATAGTTCTCAGAAGATCTGGTCGATAGGTGGATAGTAGTCGAGGGATTTGGCGTTGGAGTCCTCGCCATGCATGTACCACACCGAGGTATGGTCAAGCTGCAGTTGGATGTGGGATTTTGTGGGTATATTTCATCAGATGTTTTTAGGCACCCTCCATCTAGTCATGCGAACTTTTAGTTGTTGGAACCAGTTCTCTAGGAGTAATTTCCCATGCTCCAGTTCGTGTAGGGTTCCTTTCTAGGAGAAGGGTTTAAACCTCCACATGTCAAACCTGGTCGGTTTCTGAAAGACTGGGCTCCCCTCTGGGCAGATGTGGTACATAACAATCCATAAGATGAGGGATTCAATGAGCTCTTTGACCAGTCCTTCTTTGATTCCGACTAGTACAGGGTATCCTTTATTAGAGAGACCAGTCAGCTTGGAGATGACATCTCCAGAAATGTCGATTGACTCATCAAAGTAGAACTGGTCGTTGTGATATCAACTAATAATGAACTTCACAGTAGCTTCCTTCATGCCACAAAAGCTGGTCATTAGCGGTGCATTGGAATAGACAAAGAGAGTGCTGCATTGGATTTTCTGTGCTGCTTGAGTGGCCTTTTTGTCGACAAAGGCCCATTCTTGGATCTCGGTCCATAGCTTCTGCCATGGGCCTTCCTGTACCTTGGCATTTTTTATGTTCTTTAGCCTGCGGACCAAAGGTGTATCCATAGCCTGTATCTCTTTTGCCTTGGTCGATGCTCTAGTTTGCTTGGGGGCCATTGTGTCAGTTTGGTCAATGTCACTTAGGGTTTCTTGACTTTTGGTCGACTGGGTGTTCTGATGCACTATCTATATAGGTTGCGGTGAACGAACCTTTGGTGGTCCGGTACTTATAGGTGATGCTGTGTTTGTGTGCGGCAATGGCTGTATTAATGGAGGATGTGATGTTCTAGCTGGAATACGCGAGTGTGAGTTAATGGTGACTTACTTTCGGTTCTCAAGGTCATGCATGCGTGATGGGATTATCGAGGTCGTCAGCTGGTGTCAGTGATGAGAATGGTTGACATGAGTGGTCGATGAAAATGATTGATGGTGGTTGTCGAGATGGTAATTTCCTGTCATGGTTTTCTATCTGTGGGGTATTATTTTGTTTTTGGAATTTTTAGTTTTTTTATGGATTTTGGTTGATGGTTATGGTCGTTATATGATTTTTTTTTTTAGTTTCTGTAACATTTTAGTGAGGCTCCATTAATGAGCTTTCGAAATAATATTCCCTGTAATGTCCTTAGTTGGACTGATCCGTTGGGATGTATCTCTTCGACAATGTAAGGTCCCATCCATTATGTGTGGAGTTTCTTAGGTTTTTCTTTGACCCGACTATTGTAGAGTAAAGCAAGGTCACTGACTGACAGGTTTTTGTTCTTGATGTTGCAGTCGTTCCATGCTTTCTATTGTTTCTTTTGAATTTATTGGTGTTGCATGGCCATGAGTTGGTGCTCTTCCAGCTTGCTGAGTTGAAATAGTCGGTTCTTCATTCCCTCTTCGATACCAGCATGTAGTATTTCTACAATAATGGGTGTCTGTTGTCGGAAGTGTAGTGGAACTACTGCTTCTTGTCCATAGACTAGTCGAAAATGGGTTTGGTCAGTCGATCGTTTATAGGCTGTTCTGTATGCCCATAAGATTGTAGGTATTTTCTCATCCCAGTCGTCCTTGTCAGCATTACATATTTTAGTTAACCCTTTTGTTAATGTTTTATTGAATGCTTCAATCACTCCATTCGACTGAGGATGATATGCTATACTCCATCGGTGGTCGATTTGGAACTGGTCGGTCAGGGTTTTGATAGTTTTGTTGATAAAGTGTGTCCCCTGGTCACTAATCAAGGTTAGTGGACATCCAAATCTAGTAAGGATATTTTCATAGATAAACTTAGCAGCTATCTCACTAGAACATGTATCGACGGGTTCATCTTCTTCCCACTTAGTGACGTATTCCACTGCAGTAATAATATACCTTGCACCTGATCTTTTTGCTGGTATAGGAAATGGTCCTATGAAGTCTATGGCCCAGATTTCGAATGTGAGACTGGGGTTTACTGATATCAAGGGAATTTCTATACTAGGCAGAGGTTGACCTAGTCATTGACATCTATCACATCGACGAACAAAACTTTTGCAATCTCTGTGGAGTGTCGACCACCATAATCCTGACTATTGGATTTTCTTTGCAGTTGTGTCTGCTTGGAAATGTCCTCCTGCAGGTCCATAGTGTGCTTCATGCATGATTTGGTTTCGTTCATGTTCGAGTACACACCTTCTGAGGATGTCGTCTAATCCCATTTTGTATAAAAATATATTAATGAGACTGTATGGTGCAACCTTCATAGCTAAGATTTGTTTTTTCTTGGTGCTCATACCTTCTGGTGCATGTCCGTCTTCTAAGAACTGAGCTATTTCTTCTAGTTCTGCTAGCACTGCTTCTATGTGAAATAAATGTGCATCAGGTAAGTCGTCTTAGACTCCGGTCAGTTCCTCTCCTGTGTTGATTCAGGATAGATGGTCGGGCCTGACATTTAACTTGCCTGGTTGGACAACGACTTCGAACTCGAATTCTTGGAAGAGAAGCGGCCATCGACAAATCCTTCCATGATGGAGTGGTTTATTAACAAGATACTTCAGGGCTTGATGGTCGGTATAGAACGTGAAGGGGTTAGCTAACAGGTAATGTCGATACTTTTGGAGGGCAAAGACCATACCTAGGGCTTCTCTTTCTGTAGTCAAATAGTTTCTTTCAACCTTGTTTAATTTTCGACTACTGTAAACTATGGGATAATCCATTCCATCATCTCTTGGTTGAGTTAGGATTTCTCCTATTTCTATTCCTGATGCATCAATATGTACATGGAATTTGATTGACCAGTTTGGAAACTTTAGGATGGGGGCTTTGACTAGTTTTCTTTTTAATTTTTTGAATGATATGTGGCATTCCTCTGTCCAGTTAAACTCCTCATCTTCCCTTAATAGTTCTTCAAGAGGATAGGTCTTATCTGAATAGTATCTTATGAATTTTCTATAATAGACTGTGTGGCCAAGTAACACCTTGACTTGTTTGGGGTTTACTGGTGGTTTTAGGTCGAGGATAATTTTAATATTTGTAAAGTCGACCTTGATACCTTCCTTACAGACAATGTGCCCTAATAGTATCCCTATGGGGGTCACAAATATACATTTCTTGATGTCTTGAGAGAGTTGAATCTGTCTACATCTCTCCAGCATAAGTCTGAGCCATTTGCAATGATCTTTTAAAGTGGAGTATATTGTCCAGTCATCAAAGTATACTTCCATGGTCTTATAGGTGTATTCTTGAAATGTTTTGACAACAATTCGAGAAAACACTGCAGGTGCATTCTTTAATCCAAAAGGCATAACTTTGTAAGCAAAGGAACCAAATTCACACACAAATGTTGTCTTTTTTTGGTCTTCTTTACCTAGTGGCACATGGTTATAGCCTCAGAATCCATCTGTAAATGAGTGGCATTCATGTCCTGCAACTTCATTCAAGATTTCATCGGCATAAGGGGTTGGAAATGGGTTTTTCAATGTTACTTTGTTTAGTTCCCTAAAATCGACACAAATTGTTCGTCTGTTCCACGGGGGCATCACCTAGGGACCAATATGATATCACGTCCGTTCATATTGGGGTGGTTAAAAATTAAAAAATTTAAAGTCAATATATTGGTGGTATATTAGGGGTAATAAGGGTTTTTTTTTTAAGTATATAAATATCCAATATGTTTAGGGTTATTTTATTCCAAATTTATGCTCGCGCCCTTCTCTGCAAAACTGCACATTTTGTCCTTCTGCTCCTAGGTGAACTTGGTTCTGAACTGCTCCTGCGTGAACATGGCCGAGGCGGCCGGCCGGTCAAATGGTTTCTTCTGCGGTCGTCTATATTTTCTACTATGAATTCCACACTGCAAAAATCAAAGACAATATTCTATGCCTAGATCCTCATCGACCCCGCGCAGGATTAGATTCAATCCATTCTAGTAGGCTCTTGGACGAAGTTGTGTGTTCGAAACAGATTGAATGATGCAAATTTGGTACTATTTGGTGTAGAATTCCGATTGATTTCGTGCGATGGAGGGTTCGCAGAACGACAGCAGCAATGGGACGCCCCCTTTCTTAACCAAGACGTATGATATGGTGGATGACCCGGCCACGAATGCTATGGTGTCATGGAGCCCTAGCAGCAACAGTTTTATTGTGTGGAATCCCACTGAATTCTCCGGTGTCCTTCTTCCCACTTACTTCAAGCACAGCAACTTCTCCAGCTTCGTCAGGCAGCTGAATACATATGTAAGTACGACTCTACATGAATGTATAAATTCCTCTGAATTGATTATGTGGGTATTTGTATTTCTAGAGGGTTTTTGTTTCTTTGAGTTTATGCAAAGAGTGGCTCAGAGGTCAGGTCTCAGTGTTGAGGGTAGCTATTCCGACAAAATTGCCTGGGACTTGCACCAGGTTTCATCATTTTGAAAATTGTCTGGATTTTGCTCCCGGTGGTATTCCTTTGAAAATTGCCCACAATTTGCACCCGGCTCTCATCCCCTTGAAAATCCCGCAACTTGCACCTAACCTAATCTTGTGGAAAATCGAGTCCCACTCACACATGTTCTTGTCCCTTTGAAAATTGCCCACGATTTATCACTTTGAATGTTGCCCGAAGCTTTCATCTGGCCTTATTAATTTGAAAATTGCGTGCGACTTGTATCTGGTGTCATCCCTGTGAAAGTCGCCCGAAAGTTGAACCAGTAGCAACTCATTGAAAATTACCCAATACTTGCATCTAGCCTTATCGCGTTAAAATTTGCCCCGGGCATGCAGCCGACTTCATCCAGTTGAAAATGGTTGATACCCGACCTCATCCTTTCAAAGATTGGCTGGAAATTGTGCCCAGTCTCATCTCTTCAAAGATTGCCCGGCCTTATCCCTTCAAAAATTGCCTGGTACTTTCACCTGGCTTCTTTATCTGAGACTTGCACCTGGCCTTATCCGTTTGAAAGTTGAAAGATGCACCCAACCTCATCCCTTCAAGAAAAAGCAAAAATCCTGGATCTTGCACCTGGACTTGTCCTTTTAATATTAGCCTAAGACTTGCACCCAACCTTATATCTCTGAAAACTGCTAGAGGCATGCATCCGGATTCAACCCTTTGAAAATTGCCCCAATCTTGTACCCAGCCTAATCTATTTATGTTATCAAAAGTTCGACTAGCAAACCTTCTGTTCTCGTGTACATTCTCATATGCATTTCCAACTTGGCACTGCATTAGTACATTACTAATCAATTTTATATGCATAATATATGATGGGAGGAGGTATTGATATTACATTAATACGCTTTGAGTCAATTTTGCATCTAAAATAGATGTTGCGAGGGGTCTTGACACTACATGAGGACATTGCAAATCATCAATTTTGATATGCATAATATATCTTAGGAGGACGGGGTCATGTTTCTTATCCTCCAAAATTCTTTGCCTCATGTCCTGTTTCTGATTACATAGCTTTGAAACTGATGCAATACGGGTGGATAGACCACAACAAGGATTGAACCCCAGTAGATGACTTGATACTCGGTCAGTGTCACCAGTGAACCGACACCATCCACTCAATCAATCAATCAATCCCACAAAATAAGCTTGGAGCAACATTGCAAAAGGTGCTCTTCTTCTGATATAATAGCAGCATGACATCATCATCAGCAGTATTCAATCAAAGCACCCATATTGGCATGAGAATATGGAAACTTGATCTTCTATCCTCTCAAAGTAATCATGAAGAACAAGGTTTGTAATATGTATTCATTGTCTTCCAAACTCCTTCAAATCCGTGTTAAAAACCTTTGCTCTGAGCCCAAAAAAGGTCACCATCAGGTTCTGGTATAACACTCGGGTTGCTTTCTGAGTGTTATTTGTAAGCATGAGAATCCTGCATGATCTATATTGATATGTACTGGAAACGGTGCAGGTTCAGGTGCTGGGAAGCAATTAAGGAAAAACACCTTCCACCTTTATAACAATGGTACTTGATATCTCTGTACCATCTCAGAGCTTTTTAGGATAGAGTGCTGTCACAATGGTTGTGCTAGGCCATGGACTTCCAGCAACTCCATTGCTGATATAGTAATATCCTTAATAAACTCCAAACTCTTACCCATCTTTAATGATCTTGTTAGATTTCACAAGTGCTCCTAACGGTAAAGGAAAAGTAGCTGCTGCAATCTTTGCTGCTAGAGATGAACCTTCAGAAGGGTCTCTTAAGCTACTCAACAATCTCTATGATCATTTCCTCAAAAGATTCATCACTTTCTTCACCTAAAAAATGCCATTGTCATTTGTTAATCAACCATTCTCCTCTTCACTTCTACTTGTTGTACAAGCCCAGTGAACCTCAAGATTTCTAACACCAAATTTTTCTGTGGAATTTTTAGTGTTAACATGTAGGAAGGGTGTTTCTTTGCCAAATACCTCAGAAGGAGATTTTTTGATAATGAAAAATAACGTTTATTGTAGCCAGCTAATTTCTACACTTATGATGTATCAGTTGTGGCTGGGAGGTTGAATGATCGAGTTGTACAATGAATGATTTTTGATATTTGCCATAAACATTCCTTGAAAGATAGGAAGAATTTCATTATATCTTGAGTAGAAACCTTGACACTTAAAGCATGAAGGGCATATCTCCTATTAATAGATCATGAAAGGGCAGACAATGCACAGAGTTCATCATAGGATCCCCAATGCAACTCAAAATTTAAAAGATTAGTTGCTTTCATCAGAGTGGCCATGGTTACTGTCAGTCCATTTGTGGAAAGGCTACTGACCACTTCCTACTGGCAAGTAGATTCAACTAATTTGTGACCTGGAAATTGGAAAAAGATACGGATATTTCTAAGTTTATAACAACATTCTTGTGTCATCATTATTCTAGGGCTTCTGGAAGCTTTAGCTAGATAAAGGATAATTATTTTGTGACCTTACTTTGACTACAGAGAGCTAATAAATAACAGTGCAGGGCTTGAGTGGAAGTTGATGTCCCTTTGTCTGTGTCCTGGGAATTGTGGTCTGACAGGGAAGGTGTGAACCGTTGGATGCCTTGGATTGCTTCCGTAAAGGTACCGAATACTTATCCATTCTCTACAATGTTCTTTCTTTTCCTCATTTCTATCCTTTATACAATCCAGGCAAGAACAAAAATTACTGCTGATTCCTTTTACTTTATCCTAGAAATGGATGAAATTAAAGAAGTAAGATTGACTGATAGTATTGAATCTTTTATAGAGTATTCCATCTAGTAAATATGTATACATAATACAGTATTCTTCTGCATGAACCTTGGATGCACTCACAGGGTCATCTAATGCCTAGTGAAATTTACACCTTCTCATGCCAGGCTGAAATCTTGGACAAAGTTTCTAGTAAGCTAAGTATATAAAAAATAATTCCAACTACAATGGGCCTTTGGAAAGAGTGGTTTCGCTGGAGTCAAAATAAAAAATTTGTCTGCTCTTTGTAAGCCATTCTTCTGCTATTGATGTTAGTCCAGTGGGCAAGCCAACTTCTGTTGATAACTTGATTGTGTTATAATGTACCTCATGAAGGCATAATTAAGATGCTATTAAATTTTTTCCCCTTGGAATTTAGAACCCTGAGAAACCTCTGGGCACTTCCCCTCATTCCAAGGATGGTACCCAGTGTGAAGCACATGGCATAGAATTAGTGTGCCTAATCTGTCAGGTACATTGAGTGGGGGAAAATATGACATTGCATTCCTATTATTTTCGTCTTAAAATACGACATTGTATTCCTATATTTATCTACATGAGAGTTTCTTTTTCATTATATTTGATCCAATATTGTGATGTCTTTTTTATTATATTTACTCCAAATATTGTGACTTTTAGTTAAATTAAATGGAATGAATATAGCTATAGTTATTTAAAATACAATATTATTAATGACATTAAAATTTTAAATAAATAATTTCAGATATACACAGTAATATTTCATGACAATTATTTACCACTCTGAATGTTGTGATTCAAAACCTCTAAGATAATAAAAAATAACTACATATATACATGTCAAGTAATGCATCGTGTCAATTATTTTCCGCTCCAAATATTGTAGTTTTTGGATTATAGTTTTAGAATAACCCCATAAAATCTTCTGACAAGCAGAAATCCATCCCCCTTCTTACTCTAAGGAGGGAGAAGAGATATCAGTAAATGAATAAAATGAACTGCCCAAGGGTTTATAAAAACAAATGCCTTGGCAGAGCTAAAAATCCACTGACTGAATCCTAGGTCAAAATTTGAATGAGAATCCTCGGATTACTCTCTCCAAAGACCCTCCAAAGGGAATAAATATTAAATGATAATATTGGGAGGTTTGTTAGTAGACTCAGTTGAGGAAAGCAAGTCAAGTAAAGAAGTTGGAATGGAGTTCATAGATTTCCTGGCAGGAATCCCGTTCAAAACAAATGAAGCAGCCAAGAAAAATCTTGTCTCTCCCTCTATCTCATCTCCCCTCACAAGAGGAAGGAACACCAAAAATGATCTGTTATGGCAAGAAGCAGAAAGAAATAAGGCTTTCAGGTCTCACTCCATTCTAACTGCAAGGTTGCCATGGTGTTTGAATTCTTTACAATTTTAACATAGGGAAGGCTAAAATAAATGATAAATCCTCTGAAAGGTTTCTATGTTGTTTGAATGTATGTTTTTGTATTCTATTGTGTAACCAAATTGAAAGAACATATTATTCTGCTGATGGCAAATAAAGAAAGTTACCAAGTAAGAAAACATGTATGAGGTTTCGCCTCCCCTCCATATGATTATGGACCTGATTGGCATATTAAGGACAGAATTCGTGTTGAAACTTGTACTCCAGCCATATGAAGTACAATATGATACAATATAATTGTTGCTGTAAAAGAAAATGGGAAGCCATTAGCATGGATAAATTTTAGCTTTAACAAAGCATATAAAAGAGATTCAAGGGATGGCAGGAGCAAGAGATCTATTTAGAGATCACAATGAAAAATGCTTAGCTATGTCTCAATCTTTTAAACTCAAAGACTAATATGAAGGAAAAAGCTGAAACATTGGCAAGGAGAATCAAAGACACTCTTTAGCACAGATTCAAAACATCCTCTTTGAAAAGATTCACAGGTGATCATCAACTTTATGAATGGGAGGAACAATAACCCATCCCGGGATATGATGAACAAGAACAAGTGGATTAAGCAGTTGGTATGTTTTGAAGAATTTAGCTTCCAGCATGTTACAAGATCTACAAACAAGATCACAAAATGGCTTGCCCACAGGAACATCTTTGGCAAGCTAACATTGTCTAAAGTCATCGCCATCTATCCCATTAGGGAGGAAGATGAGTGGATAGACTTGTTAAGTTGTTAACTAAGGAGTTTGGAGAAGGAGACCCCCTTTTTCCATCCCAACATTGACCATTAATGGAGGGGGTTGGGAACCTTATCCCATATAAAGGATGGCATACCTTCCAACTCATTCCCTCAGGTGAGGAGGGTGAAGAACCCTGCTGCCCTTCTTTACATGCACCCTATTATTTCATCCCTACATGAAACAAGAGGTCATACAAATTGGTTTTACCCTGCTCCCAGAGAATTGGGCACGCATGAAGCATTAGGGGAGCCGGTTCCTATGGCTTATTTCTCAAGCATCCGCTTGGCTTCTTTGCTGGTTTTAACATATGAGATAGCTTCTAAATGAGTTTTCAAGCCTAACCTTTTGATACTCACGTTTGAATGAACAATTTTAGGGATCAGCATGGACTGCAATCTCCGGTCTAAGAACTGATTTCAAGCTCATACAAGCAGAAACAGAAATTAAATAAGATCACAATGGATTCACATCATCATGTCCTAACTGATTTCCTCAAGCTATAAAATAAAATGGAGGAGAAGAGCAACCATCTGAGGGCCAAAATTAAAGAAGAAGGAAGGCTGATCATGTTGAAATTTGAATGCCTCTGTGGAAAGGGATTTCAGAGAGCAGCCAAGCACCATCGTTGAGAAGAAGCCAAGCTCCAGCTCTCCCAAAGCTTAACAGCATCTTCAAAGATAGACTATGTCTTCTTACTTATGTTTTGTATTTGTTGTTTGCACTGTGTCAATCATTGTGGTACAATATAATTAAATATGTAGTTGGATTCCAGACCATAGGCTATACCAAGTCAATCAATGGACACACTGGAACGCCAGGGAATTATGTTAAGTGTTGAGTATATAAAGTGTATGTAGATGATTGTCAGAGATTTTAGGCTTTAACGTGTAGAACTATGGATTTACTGTATCCAAACTCT